>JACSZP010009445.1:0-23182 GCA_016161895.1 Pinna nobilis | reverse complement strand
CGGCTGGAAGTCGAACACGCTAACCACTCGGCCACGGAGGCCCCTGTCGTTTGTTAAGTGCTGATCTACTCTGCTGTTTGCAAAGTGTATATTTACTGTGTGGTCTTATATACCACATATATATATATACTTACGTGCTTATCAGCTGTATCACCTCAGTGCCGTGACGTTCGTGAAGTTCTTGTTTACAAATTATCTGTTCTCTTCAACTTTTTTATTTTAAAGTGCATTTCGCGTTTTTTTTTCAAATGACTTTCAAGAGTTGCAGTATCAAGGTAGTATTTCTAGGTTCTGATGACCTTATTGTCACTAATTGAGCCAAAAAAGCCCACTAATTAATGAATCGTCATCGTCTCATAATATTTGTTTCAAAACTTTATGATATCAAGACGTCGTAAAATCTGCATAAATTTAATGTTACTGTTAAAGGGGTTGCAATATTTTACAGAAGCAAGTACAGCTGAAGGTATTCAAATTTTCATTGTGTAAATGTATTTCTAAACTGACCATAAAAGGGGTAACAACACGATCAAATCCTAAATACGATAACAAAAATGTGCAAAGATACCGTTTGGTTTTAAATCAAATAAGTCTACTAATCGATTTGACAACCGCCAAAATATAGAGCGCTCTACATACGAATAGTCTACAGTATCCAAAGAAAGATAACTCTTACATGAAACTTTGATCCTAGTACCAGATTAATTTGTGGTATCAATATATCTTTATTCCTTTTCTGATATAATTTGTGTATCTTCCAATTTCTAAGATCAACTATTGAAATCAAGAAAATATTAAAACCGAGTCTGTTCCTAGAATATTGGTTTCAATGATACAAATACGATTTTCTTTCAAAATAAAAACTCTTCCAGTTATACGTACAAGCATAAAATCCATGTAGGCGCTGTATTATAGATTGCAATAGAGCTTGAATAAAAACTTAAAAACCGGGATTCAGAATATTTTCTCTTGAGACCTTTTCTTATAACATATAGTCCTTGTTTGAGCAAAAGCCTCGGATTTCAGTATTCCGGAATACAAGTTCGTCCCCTTTGAAACTATTTGGATTTTTTATGTTACAAATAATAATTCATAACCGGTTTAGAGTTCGGCGCTACCGCCAGAGGACAAATGGAAAATATATTGTACATGACACAAAATGGGACTCGGTATCAAGTATTTCATGCTTCTGATATTCCTTATATCTGTCTACGTTGCTGGAATGTTCATTTTTGCAAAGGGTTTTCTGTTAAAACGAGTCGTGGTAGAAAAGAACAGCACATGTGACGTCGACTTTATTCACAAGTCTGATCAGTATGGAAAGGACGGTTGTTGGATGCATAAAAGTTTCAAAAAGGCGATCATAATTGTTATAGATGCATTAAGATATGATTTTATGGCACCTTACCACCCAGTAGATGATAATCAGTTGCCGTATAGGAATAAATTTACTTCAGTTGGAAACTTTCTATCTAGAACACCGCAAAATTCAAAGTTGTTCAAATTCATTGCAGATCCGCCCACTACCACTTTACAGAGACTAAAAGGGCTTACAACTGGCAGTCTGCCTACCTTTGTTGATGCTGGAGCTAACTTTGCGAGTTCCGAAATAACTGAAGATAATTTTATTGACCAACTTGTGAAACAGCAGAAAAATATTAAATTTTTAGGTGATGATACCTGGATGGGGCTGTTTCCAGAAAGATTTTACAAGTCTTTTCCATTTCCATCATTTAATGTAAAGGATCTTCACACAGTTGATAATGGGATTCTGAAAAACTTAGTACCACAGCTGCGGAAAAAGGACTGGGATGTTATCATTGCTCACTTTCTTGGAGTTGATCATTGTGGACATAGATATGGCCCAGATCATCCTGCTATGGCGGAAAAACTTTCACAGATGGATCAGATGTTAAGGTTGCTCATAAAATGTGTCATGAATGATAGACATATCTAGAAGATTTTTTCATAATTAGATTTACTTCATACTTGCCAGCTTTAAAAATGTCTATGGGGGAGATTTTTCAATCACACGGGAGAGCCTCTACATTTTACTAAGAATCAACAGGAAAATTTCACATTTTCAGTGGGGTAGATTTGCATTTTTTCCTAAGAAATTATCGAAAGGTTACTTTTAAAATGGGTAGAAATGGGTATGTACACTAACTGGTACAAGATGTACTGGTATTGGTTGAAAAGTCAAAAGGCACACTGATATCAAGAATGATTTCAGAGTCAATTAAAATACTTTTCAATATCATATGTTTAAGCATTTGTCATTGGAATAAATAAAGTAATTTATGTACATCTATATGTGCTCAAGAAAGTATGTGTACTTTTGCACTACTACTGATATTGATATTACCAGTACATTTAATTTGTAACTTGTGATGGTTCTGCAATAAAGTACACTGGAACCTCAACTAATGACCACCTCCCTTAGGAGATCACCTTGCAATTATGACCATTAAAGTTTAGTCTGTTTACGGTTTCTGTACATGTAACCTTTTTCAACCTCAATAGATTAAGAAGACCAATTCTAGTGAGTCACTCGGGTGGTCTTAATAGCATGGTTTTATTGTGCTTACTTCAAAACAAGGGTTAAATGGCCTAGAAAGTAGAATCCTAGCGGTATGTTGATTTGCTTACAATGTACTTTTCTTTGTGTAAGGGGGCCTCTGTGGCCGACTGGTTAGTGTGTTCGACTGCGAATCAAAAGATCTGGGTTCGAGTGCGTAGTGCCACTCTGTGGTTGGCCGTCTCTGTCTTTCGGATGAGACAGTAAAATTCGAGGTCCCGTGTCACAGTAGGTGTTGGCACGTTAAAGAACCCTCCCTGCTCTACGGCCAGCAGTGCCGAGCACAGACAAAATTTGTAGCCCTTCACCGGCACATGGTGACGTCTGCGTATGAGGGAAATATTCTTGAGTGGGACGTTAAACAACAACACAACAACAATCTTGGTACATATGTAAATTAAATATCACTCACTACGTCAGACAAACTCCAATGCCTAGGGCAAAGTTTGTAAACCATCCTTCACCTTAAGTTAATGGTGCCACTATGTAAACTAAAATTATATTAAAAGTTTCTTAAATACCATTAGAACAAATTGATCAGAAAAACTTAAGACAAATTTTGCTACAATACAGTAATGAGTATGTTTATTTTTAGATTGTGGTTTGGCATGCATGTAGGTATCAATAAATTCCTGTTAATAGCACATCTGTCTTTCCATCTGCCTGTCTGTATGACAGTATGTGTAAAGAATGAAGTTCAGTGTCAAGGATAAGTGTGGCACATTAAAGATTCCTCACTGCTTAGGATAAAGCTCTTAGCATACACATAGGTTAAAATTACTGAAACTTGAATCAGCTTGATAATGCTTCAATATGACTGGAATACAGTAATATTGAAAGAAGGTTAAAGCCAAAATACAACAACTCCTGGTCAACATTTGATGTGTTCTCTCTTACAGGAATGTCACCGCAGAAATGACAGAGGACACTATACTGTTTGTTCTGGGGGACCATGGAATGACCCATACAGGAGACCACGGAGGAGATAGTACTGATGAACTTGAAGCTGCTCTGTTTGTGTACAGTCCAAGAAAGATAACCTCTAAGCAACAAAAGGTATGCAGTGACATATATCATTTATAATTTTATTCTTGGGCCACCTTGGCGTAGAGGGTAGTGTATTCGCCTTCTGATTGTGACGTCGTGGATATGAATCTGAGCCACGATGCGGTTGGCTATCCCTGTCTTTCGGGTGAAACTGTAAAAAGGGAGGTCCTGTGCCACAGTGGCTACCGGCATGCTGGCATGTTAAAGAACCCTCCCTGCTCTACGGCTGTGGGTGCCGAGCATAGGCAAAATTTGTTGCCCTTGGCCAGCACACGGTGATGTCGCCATATAAATGAAAGATTCTTGAACAACAATACAACCAACCATTCTACCAAATTCTCTTTAAACATACATAAATGTGTATGTGTGAATTTCATAGTAGAAGGATATTCTGTATGGATGGATTTAGTTTTTGATTTCCAAACCCTTTACAGGGTTGAACATTAACAAATGCCCCTTAGCAAAATGCCAGTAAAAATAAGTAATAGGTGAATACAATTTGATCAGTGATGTGCTGTCAGCTAAACAATGATAAGAATTACCACCTGTCCTGCAGGTCAAGTACATATGTAGTCTTGAAATCTATCCGTCCAAATGCACTAATTAAATGATTTTGTTCATTCCCTCAGCATAAATAGGGAAGTACGGGTACCCTATCACAACTATTTCATGTGCCAAAATGCACAGTGGAACCTCGCCTAAAGACCATGATTAGGAGACCACCTTACTTATCAGACCAAATTTAGCCTGTATGGTATGGTATGGTATGGTATTGTTGTTTAACATCCCACTCAAGAATATTTCACTCATATGGAGATGTCACCGTGTGCTCGGCACTGCTGGCCGTAGAGCAAGGAGGGTTCTTTAACATGCCAACACCTACTGTGACATGGGACCTCGGTTTTTACTGTCTCATCCGAAAATCAGGGACAACCAACCGCGGAGTGTCGCTATGCGGGTCGAACCCAGATCTTTCAATTTGCAGTAGAACACGCTAACCACTCGGCCACAGAGGCCCCAATTTTAGCCTGTAACTTGGATGGTCTTAATAGCAAAGTTCCACTGTAATCCACTGTAAAATTAGTATTGATCTCATATGACGTTGATAAAACGGTTGATTTCAAGAAACATAGCTAATAGGTACTTCTAACTTCAGGGAGAACATGCTGCAGTTCAACAAACAGACCTGGTGCCAACCATATCTCTATTGCTCGGATTGCCGATTCCATTTTCAAATCTCGGTAAAGTTATTCCTGATTTGTTTACCTCCCACACTTGGACAGAAACCAAGGCAAGTGAACTTGAACAGGTAATTTACTAAGTTGGAATTTGTCATGTATAAAGTTGTTGATTGTTCTTTTAATGCCTCACTCAAGATTTTTTTTTTACTTATACTGAGACTAGATCACTTGATAAACATATACATTTGATACTGTTTAGCATCACTTTGTTTAGGTAGTAACAAAAACGCTAAGCTGAAATTACCAGCAGACTACACTTTTAATTTTTGGTCCATGCCAAAGGAGTTCTAGGCCCTACTCAGGGATGAGAATTTTCCTCTGATTGGAGAAATTCCTCCTTTTCATAGATTTTGCTGCAATGTTTATCTTTATTTTCATTATTAAGTAGCTATTTCCCTCCATTTTGACTGAAGTGGAATCTCATCCCTGCCCATCACAGCTTGTATGGTGTTATATACTTAGATGTTGTTAAGACAGGTTTGCCAGTTTACTTGCGGATAGCCAATGGTCTCTTCCCAGGTACACATATAACCAGGCTCTCTCCTCCACCAATAAAATCTTGCTACCACCATATGACTGAAAGATTGTCGAGTGTGGCATAAAGAAAAAACAAACGAAATTATGACGTAGGAGAAAAGGCTAATTGTAATCAGACAATTCACATACTTTTGCACTACCAGGAAGTGATAGATGCATAACAGTTGCAGTAAAACAACTCATGAAATTGGACATTCTTGGTATCTGTAAAGTTGCATATTTCTGGATTTGACCAATTACGATAAATGATCCTTACGTGCAAACAGATTTACCATACAGACACCATGATAAAACCCTTACCCAAAGGATATAGTCTAAGCCCAATTTATCAACTTAATCTGGTCTTGACCTTTCTTGTCTGAAAGTACTGAAGTAGTGGGTCAGATTTTTTGTTGCCACAATGGCAACATTTTATATTACTATCATCAATATTTTCACACTTTGAAATAACTAAGGTATGAGTATTGGCACAAATATTTTTACACATGCATAGGTTTTACTGATGCATTATCTCTATTGACTTTAATAAAATGCAGACAAATAAAAAGGTCAAACAAATGACAAAAGCAGTCAATTGCCAATTTGTATTTTTATGTTGCTGTGTCTACAATTCATTGGCAAATTGAGATATTGGCTACAGACAGGGTTGGCACACACTGAGGTATTTCATTGGGCTCAGTTTGATTTGCTCTTTAGCAGATCCCTTTCTGTTAATTTTCTGTAACTACTTTATCTAGACAGAATATCTTCCAATTTTGAAGTAGAACTGCATTATGATTTTTTTTCGTTCATATAGCAGTCAGTTTAATGAAATTGGAACTTAAATTATTTTGACATGTGTAATTTTTGTTTATGATTTAAGAATCTATTTGTTTGAGTTGATAGTTTCATTTTGAATAAGCTTGACTTGATTAGTTAATCATAATGAATAGTCTTGTTCACCAAGTTATATCCAACATCCCCACCATACATCCAAGATGGTCACCATTTTTTAATAACTCAAGTTGGTAATAGGTTTGCCAGGTGAATAGTTCAGGCTCTTTAGAATTTCAAAGTTTTAACTAGACGTCTTTTTATATGCCTGTCGAATGACGGGACATATTATGGTATAGCGTTGTCCGTCCGTCCGTCTGTCGTCTGTCCGTTAACTTTTTTTGTCCGGAGCATAACTCTTAAACCGTGCATGATAGATTCATCAAACTTCATATGCATCAAGACCATCATAAGACGCAGTGCAGTGTTCAAGAACCGTAACTCTAGCTGCAGTATTTACAGAGTTATTGCCTTTTGTTAAAAATTAATTTTTTCCTTTGTCCGGAGCATAACTCTCAAACTGTGCATAATACATTAATCAAACTTCATCTATATTAAGACCATCACAAGGCAAAGTGCAGTGCCAAAGAACGGTAACTCTTGTTTCCGTTTTTACAGAGTTATTGCCCTTTGTTAAAAATTAATTTTTTCCTTTGTCAGGAGCATAACTCTTAAACTGTAAATGATAAATTCATCGAACTTCATACAAATCAAGACCATCTCAAGACGCAGTACAGTGTTCAAGAACTGTAACTCTTGCTTCTGTTTTTACAGAGTTATTGCCCTTGGTTAAAAATTTTAACTTTTTCCTGTGTTCAGAGCATTACTCAAATCGTGCATGGTACATTCATCAAACTTCATACACATCAAGATCATCAAAAGGCACAGTGTAATGTCTAAGAACTGTAACTTCTTGCTTCTGTATTTACAGAGTTATTGCCCTTTGTAAAAAATTAAACTTTTTCCTTTGTCCAGAGCATAACTCTTATACTATGCATGATACATTCCTCAAACTTCATGCACATCAAGACCATCTCAAGGCACACTGAAGTGTCCAAGAACTGTAACTCTTGCTTTGGTTTCACAGAGTTATTGCCCTTTGTTTAAGATTCAATGCATCTATAAACTTTGTAATGGCTGTTCAATAACTTTCCTTATTATAGTTAGATTTTCTTCAAACTTTATTACAATGTCCTTTACTATGGAAGCTTTGATCAGTTTGATTTCAGAAACTTTTCGAGTATAAATTTTAGAGTTTTGGCCCCTTACTTGTTATAATTTGTAAGCTTTTCAATATCCGATTCATATCATTCCGAATTATGAACGGCTTTTCTTCAAACTTTATAACATTGTTACTTACTATGAAAGATTTGATGAGTTTGATTTCTGAAAGTTTTCAAGTATCAGCATAATTTTCTTGAGTTGTTGTTGACAGTTGTCTTCATTTGTAAACTTTTCAATGTCTGTTCAGTAACTTGACTAATTAAAAACTCATTTTCTTCAAACTTCATAATAATGGTTCTTCAGTATCAAACATGGCAGCGGGCGTATGATGTGCCCTTTAATGGGCTATTGTTCATAGTTAACATCCGAATCCTTTGTTATAATGTACATTTCAGGAGTTACACAGTGTTAAAGCCTTGCGTCTAAATGCCCATCAGATCAATTGCTACCTACGAGAATATTACCAGCACTCGTCAGACTTCCCGATTTCTAAATATTACCAGCTGGACAACCTGTTGAGCCGCACGGAGGCTGATTTACAAGCACTGATCACAGCTACTGTAAAGGATGGACAAAGGGAAGATGCCGTCAAACAGCTACAGGGTTTACGAGATCGTTACACATCATACATAGAAGAAGTCCGATCAGTGTGCCAAGGCATATGGGCAAAGTTTGATTTGTCATCCATTGTGATTGGTCTCATCACTTTAGTTGTTGGATTATGCTTGAATCTGTATCTAATCAAAATATCTCTATGGTGGAAGCCAGAAGTGCCGACAACAACAGTTGTTGTTTTCTTAGTTGTTACCGTCTACATATCATTTGCCATTTTCCAGTCCTTCTTCATTGGAGAGAGTATAAGTGCAGTGATGGTCACACTCCTGGGGGGTATACTTATATGTGGATTGGGTATATTAACATACCAATTTAAAGACAAAAATCCACTGATTATAAATACTCAACAGACAGTGTGGTTAAACAGTATAACACTGGAGAGGTGTATTTCTGTGTTCATGTGTGTGCTATATTTTGGATCCTTTTTTTCCAACAGTTTTGTTGTGTATGAAGATTCTTTGACAGTCTTCCTGACTCAGTCGTTGTCCTGGATGTACTGTGTAATGACCCTCAAAGAGATTTTGTGTAAAGTTGATACTAGTCAAGTTGACTCAAAACAGCAAAAACGTCACAAGGTCACTAAAACGTTTGACATCATGAGAGTTCTGACACATCCAGCTATGCTAAGCATTCTTTTGACACTGATGTTTAACATCACTTTGAGAGTTTCTGTTTATTTCCGTGCTTGCCGAGAGGAACAGTGGATGTGTGAAAATTCTTTATTTCTTCTTCCCCTGGGAAGTTTGACAGATCGTCTAGAAAACTACAAGAATATGCGATATTTTTTCAGTGTTGGTTGTATGGTTGTGACACTATATTTATCAAGAAAGTGGATGAAACATTTCGGAAATTTTAATGGAGCCTCTCTTACAATAATTTCCGTAAAATACCTGTTGCCTGTAGCAACAGTTTGTTGTGTATTACATTGGGCTCTACAAGGACTGCCACAGAAACTGATTGACTCGTTGCCAGTTTGGCAACAAGTATTTTTGCCACAGACTGTGTATTTTCTAGTCCTACTTTCCCTGATTTTTGTTATTGCCAGACCTCTTTGTCTTTTGCTGATGCCACAGTCACAACTAAATCCTCAAATCCCCAACAATGAAGACAGTCTCATTCCCCACCTCTACAAAAAACTCAAAAGAAATATGGCCGAAGAGGACGATGATAAGCCTCCATTGGTCTATGGATTGGCAACATCCTTCTCTGCTGCAGTCGTGTCTATGGTTGCCATAGTTACAGTGCTCCTGAGCTTATTATTGTCTGATGGTCTGTCGCCAAGTCTCCTGTTGACCACTTTGACAGCTTTCTTTTACTTGGAGATTTTAATAGTCAGGGAAAATATTGGTAAGTTGCAACGACTGAAAGTACACATAATTTCTTCCAGAATTAATGGCAGTGTTTACAGTTTTCAATTCAGTTATAGCTGTTGTTGTATTGTTGTTTATGTCCCACTCAAGAATATTTCACTCATATGGAGATGTCACTGTGTGCCGATGCAGGGCGACAAACTTTGTCTATGCTCGGCACTGCTGGCCGTAGAGCAGGGGGGGGGGTTCTTTAAAGTGCCAACACTTACTGTGACACGGGACCTTGGTTTTTTCTGTCTCATCCGAAAGACAGGGACAACCAACCGCAGCGTGGTGCTGCGCAGATTCGAACCCTGGACCCTCCGATTCAAAGTTGAACACGCTAACCACTCAGCCTTGACGGCCAAAAATGTTCAAATCAGGGATTTTGGTGATTGAACCATTATCGTTGACTTTGGGATGTTGAAACAATGGTCACCTTCAACAATACAATACTAATCATGGAAATCTGTCACTCACAAATGATCTGTAAGGGATCAAGTCATCATATATGATTCTTAAGTAATTCTGGAGCTGTGAATTGTAGTACATGAGCAGCAAACTTTGTACAATATTGTATTTTACACTGTACCCACATGACACTGACATTTTTAACCATGCTAGTAATTTTGCTTTAGGAGACAGTCTTGGAACCACAGTAAAGTGCTTCTGACTGAAAAGTCAAGAGTTTGAATCTCAGCTACTATTTCCATGAATTAGAAAGTAAAACCTGAGATCTTAAAAATCTTGTACTGCTTAGGATAGTCCATTTCTTAGGTCAAAGGTTCTGTAGCCTTATAATTTTGATGATGCCATGACTGAAATGATGCTGAAAGTGGGTTGCTAAATACTAAAACAGTAATGCATGTAAAACAACATCGACAATTTTGCATGACATAATAAATGTTATCGTAATGATTCTCTTTTCTTTTTTTTGTAACAGGTACACCTACAAGTCGCTGGTCATCTGTAGTCTCCTTCTCCCTAATACTATCATCCTTCTTTTTTGCCACTGGTCACCAAGCAACAATAACGGCAATTAGATGGGAGTCAGCTTTCATTGGATTTCATGGTGATTTTGTGAACCAAATACTACCAGGCATATTAATCCACCTGAACACATTTGCTTCACAAGTATTTTTTGGAGTAGTCTCCCCTTTGATTATCATGTGGCCTCTTTCTGAGGGTGTGGTGGCTAACTGGATCATTCCAAGAAAGCGAGACAAGAAAAAGTCTTGGAGAGGCGACTTTGCCTTGTTCGAAAATGAGGATAAATTGAGGAAATCTTTGTTTACATTGTTTACTTCTGTTGTGCTCTTCCATGGGATTAAGGTAAGAAATACTACATATATGTTGTTGTTGTTGTTGCGTTGTTGTTTAACGTCCCACTCAAGAATATTTCACTCATATGGAGACGTCACTGTGTGCCGGTGAAGGGCAACAAATTTTGCCTGTGCTCTGCACTGCTGGCTGTAGAGCAGGGAGGGTTCTTTAACGTGCCAACACCTACTGTGACACGGGACCTCGGTTTTTACTGTCTCATCTGAAAGACAGGGACGGCCAACCACGGAGTGGCGCTGCAGGAATCGAACCCCAGACCCCTCGGCTTGAAGTCTAACACGCTTACCACTTGGCCAAGGAGGCCCCTATTACATATATGACCTACCCTAACGATAGTGTTGGCACATCAAGGAACACTTACTGCTCAGGGACTACAAGTGCACAAACTAAACTGGTAGCCCTTCATATCCTTCCGCACCATGCTGCAGTAGGCTGTCCCTGTCCTTCGGATGAGACAATAAAAGCTGAGGTCCAATATCGACACGTATATAGAAACCCTTTTTGCTCTACAGCCATAAGTGTCGAGCATACTCGATGGGCAAAATTTGTCGCCCTTCACTGGCACACAGTGATGTCTCCATATATGTGACAGATTCTTGATTGTGACATTAGACAGCAATACAACCAACCAAAGATCCTTCACTGCTCAGTGGCCAGCCGCAAGTGTCAAACTCTGGTCAAATGTGTAGTCCTTCACAGCCATTTGGAGACATCTCCATGTAAGTGAGAGCTCCCAGAGTGCAACTTTAAACAACAACACAACGAAAAACACCAAAGTGATGTATGCTTCAAAAAAGTTTACTAATGCTGATGATTTTATTCTTGTAAGTCGGATTATTTGGTGCCAAAAAATCCTTGAAATGGACTCACTCACAGTTCTACTGTCTCATCCAAAAAAAAAAAAAAATCTATCATGCCACAGTCTAGGCTCTAGCTCCTGACCCTCAAACTTCATGCACTTCACCAATAAGTTCTGATAATGGTTTGTTGTGTTAAGGTCCCACACAGGAATCTTACATTAATATAGAGACATCACCCAATGCTGGCTACAAATTTTGGCCTATACTCGGCACATAGGGTCATTGTGCCGTGAGGGTTCTTTACAGGGCCAACATATTATTTACGCATGAAATATTATTATTTGTGATATATTATTTATGTGTGATACATATTTTACAAATTTTTTTAGGGTCCCATCCAAAAGACAAAAATAGCCAGTTTGTAAACATACTACCTAGAATGAGCATTTTCTTCTGTGTAGGTTTGTCTCTAGTTGCTGTTGATTACTTTAACACAATTATTCAAACATTTTGTTTTTCTAAATTTTAAACTTACAATGATTTTTTTTCTTATTCCAGATACTTGGTGCAGCTTGTGCTGCGGGACTACACCGGCGCCACCTGATGGTGTGGAAAATCTTTGCTCCTCGATTTGTGTTTGAAGCAATGTCTTGCTTCACTGTATATGGAATATCATTATTAATGTATCTTTTTATCTTCAGAATTGATCAGGCATTAAGGTCATGGATTAAGAAGGTGGAGAAAAAGTGAACGGAATATGAAATTAATTAAACTTTACTTTCCATGACAAAGTGCATGGGCTTAAACCACACCACCTCTCACATGTTGATGCCAAAGAAAGACAGTACCGGTAAAACTGAATCAAAATTTTTAATTTTTGAATTATACACTTGTATTTGACTAAAGCTTTATATATTTATAAACAAGATCATGCTTGTATATGATTTGATAGAAACTACAGCACTTACTTTAGCATTAAAATTATAATTCAGAATCTAATTGATTTTTCTTAAATTATGATTTGTATTACTTTGGTAGTTATTTAATGATCAATCAGTCATAATAATGTCTGTATTGACTACAGTAGATTGGTTGTATTGCTGTTCAAGGCCCCAACAGAATCTTCCATTTGTAATACATGGAGATGTTACTGTTTGCAGATGAGGGGCTATAAATTTGGCCTATGCTTGGCACTTATGGTCATTGAGCATTGAGGGTTTTTGATACGTCAGAAGTTGGTTGTATTGTTGTTTAACATCCCACTCAAGAATCCACTTATGTGGACTTGTATGGAGACATCACCATGTGCTGGTGAAGGGCAACAAATATTGCCTATGCCTGGCACTTATGGTTGTAGACCAGGGAGGGTTCTTTAATATGCCAACACTTACAGTACTATGACATGGGACCTAAGTTTTTACTGTCACATCCAAAGACAGCCAACCATGACATGACTTGTGCTCGAACCCTTGACCTCAAGATCAGAAGTCAAACACGCTAACCATTAGGCTACGGCAGCCCAAACAACCAAAGAAAGATGGGACTTATTTTGTTATGGTGTTGTCTGTTTGTCCATCGGAGGTAATAATTTTCCAGACTTTTGTAAGCTTTGAATGCAGATATGATGCTGAAATTTGTACACAAGCTTCCTCTCACGAAGTTAATGCAGTTCGCACATCAGTGGGCTCAGGTCACCTTTACCTACTTGACAAGTAAGACAAGGTGAAACATTTCCCAGACTATTTTTTTCCACTTTGGATACAGATATACACATAAGATAAGGATCAAGTCCCTAGCCGGTCTGAAGCCTGTAGCAGCTGGATGCTGCCATATGATCGAAAGAATGGTGAACATAGCATAAAAAGAGGTGATAGCTGAAGATACAAAGGGGACAATCAAAATTCAGAAATAGAAAGACAGAAAAAACCATGACCAAAACAAAAAGAGAAACAAACAGCAATCCACACAACAAGACGTGTAAAACCAAAAAATAGATTAACATGAACCCCACAAGACCAGAGTTGAGTTCAGGTGCTCCGGAAGGGTAAGCAACTCCTGCTCCGCACATGGCACCCGTCTTGTCACATATTTTCAGGATTGGATTACGTATGTGACAAGGGGAACATATCCATAAGATTGACGAATTGTTGTGCTGAAAAGGCCAACCAAGTAAAATCCAAGTTGTTGTTGAATTGTTGTTTAACGTCCCACTCAATAATATTTCACTCATATGGAAACGTCATCGTATGCCGAAGAAGGGCGACAAATTTTGCCTGTGCTCGGCACTACTGGCTGTAGAGCAGGGAGAATTCTGTAACATGCCAACACCTACTGCGACACGGGACCTCAGTTTTTACTGTCTCATCGGCAAGACAGAGACGGCCAACCACGGATGGCATTGCGGGATTCGAACCCCGGACCTTCCAATTCGAAGTCCAACATGCTAACCACTCGGCCAAGGAGACAAAAAAATCCAAGTAAGGAGTATGGACTATACTCTAAGAGAAATGCATGCTTAATATCTATGATCAAAATTGATCAAGGGATTTTTTAACTCAAAATATAAAATTTAAAACACATCAAACTGATTCTCATTAGCTGGACCATAAACTAACATTAGAATAGAAGGGCTCCTAAAGCAGGTTTGACTGTACTTGAAGTCTTGACTCCATCTTACAAAGAAAGATAACTCGGGATTTTTTCTTCTTTTTGACAAACATACATTTATTTCAAATGTCATATAAATATTCATACACTGGACTGATCTTTCCTTTAAGTGAATACTGAATCAGGATGGCACACTTCAGCATGGTTTCACTGTGGCCCCAAAGCAAACTGTCTATTTAATTGTCTATAGGCACCTCATTACTGTGTACCGGTATATGACATCCACACATTCAACACTGATGCACAAGTAAAAACGTCTGAAAAAAATATACCTGTAAAAGAAAAGATAAAAAGTCTTAAGCAAGGCTCCTATTAGGAATTAAAATAATCATATTACAATACTAACCATTTTTTTTGTTTTATTATTGAAAACCCTTTCAACACCACAGACCGATTTAGACTGGTCCAGACAATGGAATAGAGCATACCATTCTGATACTTGGGGTTGAAAGGGTTAATTCCTTTAGTATTGTCGATTTCTACTGTTGTTACATGTTATATTTACAAAACTGTTTTACATTATAAATTTTGATTTATAAAACTTGCAGGTCATTTCTGTAGTCTAATCTGTTTCTCTGATGAATAATTCCTTGTACATGTATTTCATACATTTGTACATCAAGCTCTCTCCTAGCATGAAAACTGGCTGTTGGCATTGTCATAAAAGAGTTTATGAAGCTTGAAACTAAAGGCATAGCTACATGTACCTGCGACTAGGGTAGTCATCAATTATCCTAAAAAGATGCCTCAACTTTCAGATATCATACTGGTCCAAATGGTCAAATGATTAACACAAATTAATCAGATATGTTATGCTATTTGCATCGAGTCCGGTAATTGCTAATATATGTTGTTGTTGCGTTGTTGTTTAACGTCCCACTCAAGAATATTTCACTCATATTGAGACTTCACTGTGTGCCAGTGAAGGGCAACAAATTTAGCCTATGCTCGGCACTGCTGGCCGTAGAGCAGGGAGGGTTCTTTAACATGCCAACACCTACTGTGACACAGGACCTGGGTTTTTACTGTCTCATCCGAAAGACAGGGACGGCCAACCGCGGAGTGGCGCTGTGGGAATTGAACCCCGGACCCCTCGGCTCGAAGTCAAACATGCTAACCACTTGGCCATGTGTTTATTACACATTATTGTGCAGGTGCCCTCAAAACCAATCTTTACGCGCTATAAGTGCCCTTTTGCATATGAAATTGTGCGCCCTTTTCAGTTCCTAGATTCAACACTACCTGTATATACATTTAAGTGAACATGAAATGGTCAAAACATGACACTGAAACAAGAACTACTTTTGCTGCATTGAAAAAGGAAAAAGAGCCTTACTGCCTAGTGCCACATTATATTATTTCAAAATGTGCCTGTGAAACTGTACCTCATTTATTTTTTGTTATTCTTACCGAATTTTTTTTATTGTTCTCTTGGTTTTCCTTCAAATTTCGATTTTAGTACCGGTACTTTTTCCATTATATCTCGCCATTCTGTGAAATAAACAACTGCAAAGCCAAGAGTCCCAAGAGCTATCCCAATTGATACTGACCTGAAGAAAATGGAAAATAAATACATTGTATTATATATTACTATCATAACAGCATAACACCATGCAGGGCTCAATTTTGCACTTCACAGGCGCATTTGCCCCTTGAAATTTAAAACGGAGACTAAAAATTTTTCCAAAGGCGTCCTTTAGGCAACTCAGTTAATGTAGGCATTGTGTAAGACACTTGCATTCCTTTCTTTAAAATTACAGTTATATTCGGTTCTTTCACCATATCAATACGTTTATCAATAACGTAAAATCTTGTTGTATGGTAATCAAACATCGTACTGTCATGGAATTTCTATCAACACATGGTGGAAGGCCAAGGTAAAATTATATGTCCTTCACAAAAGCAAATAAAAGCTAGGAATGCTCATAAAATGATGAAAATCATATTATGCAACTTGCTTTACTTTGGTCAGAAACTTGATTTGAGCCTATTCCAAGTTTGAAAACCTGTTTTGAATCCTGAAGATACATCATTTACCTTGAGTTGACCCCCTTTCAAACCACTAGATACTTCCAACCATTAGACAAGTTTCTGTGATCTAACAAAGATCTATCAATTTCATTTCTTATATTTTCTAAATTTCTATATTTTTCTTTGAAAAAATACTTTTTCTCACATTCATTTTTGTTAAGAAGATCTAAACAACAGATGAACTCATTTTTGATGGCTATCATTTTATATGCAAAAAGGGTAGGCCCCATCCTTACATTTGTACATATTGATTTCATAGACCTTTATGTTAAATACTGGTAGGCTAATAAACCTGACAGTCACTTTCTATAGATTATTATGAGTGTGAACACCATAAAATTCATAAAAATGTATTAACCTAATATCCATATCTATGAAAATGTGGTATGTATGAAAAGATGACGAAGTGCCTACTGATAAAGGAACTGATGTATCCACTGTAATTAAAAATAATTAAAAAAAACTACTGAAATTTCAACCATGGCTGAGTGGTTAGTGTGTTCAATGCGCAGCGCTACCCTGCAGTTGGCTGTCACTGTTTTGGGGGATCGAGACAGTAAAACTGAGGTCCCATGTCACAGTAGGTGCTGGCACATTAAAGAACCCTCCCTACTCTATGGCCAGAAGTGCTGAGCGCAGACAGAAACTGTCACCCGTCACTGGCACACGGTAATGTCTCCATATGAGTGAAATAATCTTGGGTGGGACGCTAAACAATAAATCAAAACCAACAAAGAAAAATGTATCTACAATTTTTTAGGCTGCAATTTCTGAGTATGTGTAGTCTTTTTATAAACCCCCTGTATAACTATAAGTTTATTGTGGTTTATAGTAAATTTCATACTTTTTGCTTTTTGTCTCCTAAGATTTCAGAAATGGCTTCCATATTTTCAACCATGGGATCTTTTTAGCTCCTGAATTTAGGAAAGAAAGTCGAGGTCTGCCATGAGCATTCTACATGTAGCCTAAATATTATTAGTTACATGGTGTGCAGTTCGCTCTCGCCCCATATGGAATTTACTAACCACGTCAGTCCTCAATTTACTTTTCTGAATTCAGGAGCCAAATGGTTCCCATGGTTGAAAAAAATGGGAGCCATTCCTGAAATTTTAGGAGCCGAAAAGTAAAAACTATGAAATNNTATTCAAGTGATACAAAAAAAGACTACACATATTAAAAACTTCTTATGTTGTATTATTTTTATTTATCCACACTATTTTACAAGGGAAGCTAAGCTAGTCTCTGTATGACAAAGATAATATCACAAAAAAAACAAATCCCATTTGTAAATTGCAGCGTAAAACAATGTAGATCTTTTTTTCTGTACAATTCTGAAACTTAAGTGTTTTTATTTTTACTGTGGATACATCAGTTCCTTCATATCAGTAGGCACTTCATCATCTTTTCATACTGTGATACATGTAAAGTTTCATAGACATAAATAAGTTAAGTTTATGTCTTAAATTATGAATTTTGTGGTGTTCACAAACATAATAATCTATAGAAAGTGACTGTCAGGTTTATTAACTAAAATAAGGTAATAAACATAAACTTTTAGGAATATATATAAATATGTTCGGGTTAGGCCTACCCCTACTCACGTATAAAATGAAAGTCTTCTAAATATGTGTTTGTCTGTTGATTAGATCCATGAAGACAAAATGTAAGTGAGAAAAATATTTTTTCAAGGACTTGTACTTTCTACAATGGAAATATATATGAAATGAAATTGATGGACCTTTGTCAGATCACAGAAATGTGTCTGATGCTTGAAAGTATCTAGCGGTTTTGTGGGGGTCGTCTCAAGGCAAGTTATTTACCTCTGGGATTCTACACAGTTTTCAAACTTGGTACAGGCTCATTTCATCAAGTTCCTACCCAAAGTAAAGCATGGGTGGTGTAATTTGATTGTCTTTTTCTTATTTACATGGATTATCATTGTATTAGCACTTCTTGCTTTCATTTGCTTTTGTGAAGAGAAACGTTATTTTACCTTGGGTTTCCACCATGTGTTGATAGAAAATTAATGTCAGTACGATGTTTGATTACAACTAAATTGTACTTTATTGAGAAAGCATATGGTGAAAGCGATCGCCAAACCTAAGAACTGACTGTGACTGTAGAAAACGGATGCAAGTTTCTTACACAATGACTGCATTAACTGAGTTGCCAAAAGGGCGTCCTTGTGAACATTTTCAGTCGCCATTTTCAAATTTCTAGGCACAAATGCTCCCATTTTAGGTGCAAAATTGAGCCCTGCACGTATATATCATATACGGTCAACTGTACACCATGTAACAAATATATCTTACTGACTACCGTTATCTTATATCATATTAGATAAATAAAACAAATTTCAAACGACAATGCCCCATACCGCTCACCCCCTCGGAGGTTGTCAAGTGGTTCGATCAGTCGGACTTCATCATATCAATATGCCTACCCACAGCAAGTGTCCTGCTTTTTGTTCCCCGCAAGTACTTGGGAAATACGGTAGAAGACTTATGGATTGCTTTTAGTTTCAGTGTATATTTGGCATTCTATTTGATCCTTTGATTTCAAAATTTCGCATCCGATGTGTCAAAGAACCGGTGTCTGCTTTCGTTCAACGCCATCTTTGTTTGGGATCAGACAACAACAGGAGATAACTCTCGCATCGACCCCATATAAAATTCAGCAACCTCATATTAGAAAATCACAGAGCTGTATTGAATATCCACTGTTTTCACATGATCAAAGACAACCAATTGCATGTCAAGATTTCAGTTGTCAGTAAGATATTAAAATTTTCATCCAACTTATTGGAAGATCAATAATCTTCCAAGGGTCGTATTTCTAGTTAATGCTGCCCATCAAAATTGCTAATTAATAGCAAAGCCAAAGGAGTTCTTGATGTCTGAATCCATTTCATTTGGTGCTTGATTTGAAGAGCATTAGAAAAATCAAGGCCTTAATAAATTCTCTCATAACTTATTACATATACATCTTAAATTAAGCCTAACCATAAATTCTGAATTTATTTCCAGAAATAGTTTCAAGAGCTATGCCCACATGTACTACATGGCAGGGACGTATAGGTCTACCGGTATCACATGCAGATCTAGGAATAGGATTTTTTTCCTGTTGTAAGGAAAAAATTAACCCTGTTAAAATGAAAATCTAAGCATGATTTACCAATTATGGTGGTATATATTTAACCAATTCCTCGACCCCCCCCCCCCCCCCCCCCCCCCCCCCCCCCCCTCTAGATCCGCACATAGGAATAACCCATTGTTGGAAGTCCCTGTCCATAGCATTAGCAATGCCAGTGAGTGAATATATATTACTTACAAGCGTCCACCTAACCTTGATGTCTGACATTGAATCTTTTAAATGTGAAGTTCATTTGTTCCACTGCTAATAGTTAAATATGAATATTATAAAAGTATGTATTATACATTTTTACGAAAGAAAGTTTATATAAACTTATAAAATGGCAAGATAATAGTGTTGGTTTCTTAAATGATGAAACAGCGTCAAGAGTCAAGACCGGTCACACCGACACTTGTGAGTCGTGTTTCAGCAGATCACGTATTAACGTGAAACTTCATAATATTGAATAAACTAGCATAACTTCTAATCATTTACCAGTTCTTGCCACGTTGTAAGAGTTTGTTACGATATTTTTCATTGTACAGTGCTGGAAACCACTTCTGTAGTTGCCCTGACATAGCTGCACTGTTGGCACTAGCAGACATAAGGATGGCTGAATGCAAACGTTCGAAAGACACCGACTTAAGAAACCTAAAGGAGAAAATGATACACGGACAAGACCACATTTTACACCCTGTTTCAAATTTTAAAAGAACCAAGAGAGAGGGAGAGGGGGATGTCAAAGGGGTCCGGCAAAATATATAGGCCTACCACCATTGGTCAAACTCAATTATACTGTCATCAGGTTTTAACAGGACTGGGCTTTTTCTTAGCACAACCAGAGACGTATATATATAACGTATATTTGTGTTATATATACGTCTCCGTCACAACCGAGTTGGACCACTCCTGGAAAAGTTGCCCCCCTGTTTTTATTTTTCGTTGGTTTTTTTTCAATTCTTGTTTTGTTTTTTATTTTTTCCTTTTTTTTAGTCGATACCCAAAACTCCATATTTTTGCTGATTTCGAGGGGGCAAAAATAAATTTGTCCAGTCGTCATAACCTGAGTTTGTAACGGAGTACTTCAAGTAATGAAATGTTCACATATTTTAGGAGCTCTACCGTACTTAATACAATTTGGCATTCTCATTGTTGGGACCGCTTCCTTATGCTGCCGTTCACTGTTGTCCCCGTAGGGCAACAGTCAACGGCGGCATGAGAAATCGGTCCCGGCAGCATGATCCCAAAAGGGATTAGGACTTACTCCCGTACAAAATTATAGGCCCACCTGAAATTACAACAATTACACCAATTTTTGTTAATTTCCCTAAGGTAGGCCCTTCCCTCCAAATGCAGGAAGGGTCAGCCTTTTCAGCACTTCCACCTCTCAGCGGTTTGCCGTTCTGGCTTCAAACTGCTTCTGTTGCGGCTATGCTCGGCACTTTAGAGCAATACGCGATGACGTGATTCGCAACTGAATGTGCAGGTAACCATGCACTTGGACACATAGCCTCAGTTGTTAAGCCAACTGTCTCAATAAGAAATTTCATTCGCACCCCTTGAACCCCATCCCGACACTCTACCACAGAGCTATGACGGTAGGCTCAATAATAGGCGCCTACTGGCATATATGGAGGGATAGGTCCATGGTGGTGTGACTGTGACACACCCCCCNNCCACAGAGACTTGTAAACAGGCCCCTCTGGGTGCCCCTATCCCGCATGATCGTCATGGTTTTTCGAGTCTGGATTTTTCCCTTCAAAACGACAACTTTGCGGTACCGATATACTAGGGAATATGGTCAAAACACTGTACATGTATATGAAGAGAATCAGAGTATAACCACATATGGATGTAGGCATAGGCATATGCGCGGATCCAGGATTTTTTTTTTCCGGAGGGGGGTCCAACTTGTGGCAAGGAGAACTAACCAAACTCTGTTAAAATGAGAATCTAAACATAACTGACCAATGGTGGTATAGTATTTTGCCAATTCTAGGGGGTGGGTCGGCCCCCTTTAGATCCGCGCACGATATTCCCTAATGCATGTGCATATAGCAAAGTTAGTTATTGTTTTGAAAAAAAATATAATAATAACAAAACAAAACAAAAACAAAAAACAAGAGAGAGAGAGAGAGAGAGTCGAAAAACAAATAAACAAATCAAATAAAACAGGAGGACCATATGACAAGGAACACTTATACATGCCATGAGGCATATGTATATTTATTATGTAGGCCTACATCTACGTGCGTTTGTGCATGCATGTGTGTACTTGTGCGGTGTGTTTGTCTGATCGTGTGAATGTGCCAGGTCAGACAACCCTCCTTTCAATTTTCAACCGTATCCTGGATCCGCCAAATGAGTCATTTTCCGTTCATTCATCTGTCGCTCCTTCACAGTTTACAAACGATTCACTTTATTTGTTAAGAGTGAAATTGAATCAAAACTCAATTTCAAATTAAACGAGACTTACTATTGTATCGCGTAGAATTACACTTTGAAATTTTGTTTATATTAGCAGGGTTTTTAACTCTATTCTGTGTTACTTTTAATCATCTAGTCGCTTTATAATAGAAAATAGTTTGATGATAAAATGATTTTATCGTAGGCAAACATTAATATAAGGTAAAAAAAAAACCAGTTGTGTATGCTTTTCTGTCCGTTTGATTACAATCTAGAATTCAACCAAAATGAAATCAAATCTACCGTAGAAAAGAAAAACAAAACAAACAAAAATATCGTATTCCAGACACACACACATATGTAGTCCTGCTCTAAATGTAGTTCCTTGTTGAAAAAAAAAAAGCAGACTTGCTCTATAAGTCCTTGTATATGATTCCTTGTTGAAAAAAACAAACTAACATTTGGGTTTAAAGGCACGTGTAAAATGATCGTTCATTCGGTAGCTAGTCAGTGACAATTTCCCCAGCTGTGTGTTTAAATCCCAGATATAAATCATTTTTTTGGTCGCGCTAGTCAATCTTGTTATTATCTATACTGTTGGCTCGTTTCCGCCCGCCGTTGTGCTATTATCAAATTATTTCCATTCGCAGGTTTCGTTCAAACGGCATGTGTTTGCTCTAGAAAGCGAGACTGTGTTTCACACCCAATATTTTTTCGATTTTACCATAAAGTTCATGGAAACATCGTAAAGAATCTTATGTGGAGTTTATGAATAATTGACTATGTATTCATTGTGTTTTTCGTACGTTGTTTTACTCAGACGTGGACATTTTTCTTTTTCTGTATTTCCGTGATTTCATAACCCGTGTGGATCCCTTTGAAGCGAAATAGTTCCAATAATTCCATAGCGTTATATGTCGGAAGTCTGTACACTAGGCATGAAGAATGGCAATTTCTGGCAGGCTGTGATATTATGGATTTACTCAGTGCCACTGTATAGTGACGGACTCCCAAACAAGTCAGACAATGAGGAGAAAGGTAGGTTCATGCAGAGACGTATATAACACATATACACGTTAAAAATATGTTGTAAACATGTCTCATATAACGATACTGAATAAAACATAGATTCCGATATATTGAGGGTCTGTGTCATAAAGTCCATTTCTGCGGTGTGTGTTTATTTTCATTGTTTAGGCCTACTGATTATTACATCGTTTAGGCCTACTGATTATTACATCGTTTAGGCCTACTGATTATTACATCGTTTAGGCCTACTGATTATTACATCGTTTAGGCCTACTGATTATTACATTGTTTAGGCCTATAATCCTAACAAGAATTGAGGTAGGGAGTACTCCTTTTCAATCACAGACACACAGAGAGGGGGTATAAACGATA
>JACSZP010009440.1:0-10011 GCA_016161895.1 Pinna nobilis | reverse complement strand
TCAGATTATGTCTATAGACCAGTTTTTGTTTTGGCTTTAGAAAACAGGGTTCAGAACAAGAAATTTAATTTTTTTATGTTGGGAGCTCTCAATTTTAAATTTGAGATTTGATACAAATCTCAAAATCATAGTTATAAACTCGTGAATAAGAATTTACAGTATATCAGGGGGAAAATTTAAGATGAATGAGGCAGAGTCCTAAGAGCTTCTTGGGTTAATTTTAGACCCTTTTTCATCATCTGTAAAATCAATATTTTATAACGGTCAACCAGGTTCATGGCGGCGACCGTAAAACTTCTGAAGAGATGACTTCAATATAACCATTAGGAACCCTTGGTTAAGTAGCTTCTTTGTCAGCAGCAACCCTCTATCAAGGAAATCCTGATAGAAAACGCATGCTCTGGAATATCTTATCAACTGAGAAATATATACTCCATAGGCAGGTGCTGCTGGAATATTGCCATATAAAAATGGAAAGTTCACAATAGAGGAATTGAAGTCATCTCTTTTATCGTAAAGTTTTGGTAACAACCTTTGACCTGACCTGTTTTGTCTATTTTTATCTACAGTGGAGTAATGACCCTCGACCTTACCTGATGTACAGGAGCGCTGTGGCAGCATATTTCTTTTTCATGGTGTTCTACACAGGATTTATGGGAACACTCGGCTCAAAGATCTTCATAATGCTAACATACTGGTCCTTCTACATGTTAACACTCTGTCAAGTGCTCAGGGTAGTGAACATAAGGCGCTACATGAAACTCAAACGACAAAAGTCAGGTAATTACTCCTGTACATGACAGGGATTTTCCTACCTGGATATTTTTGGTCTGTTTCATGACCCATTATCAGTAAAAAAAAAAAAAAAAAAAAAAAAAAAATAGCCAGTACTTTTCAGTAAGTCTTGTGTAAATTCAAAAATGAAAAATTGAAAAAAAAGGTTTGATAATGTTCCAATATGTAGAGAAAATGTCCAAAGTTGTTGGTGAATACGTTTATTGAATACTTCAGAAAAATCAGATTTATCTGTTCTGGCAGTATGGAGGAAAACACCCTGTAATTTTATAATTTTTCATTCACACTTCAATTTTCCTTTGAAATATATTGAATATTTTATCACTTTGGTAAAAATTTCCCTATTTGACAAAATTCACAATGATTTTCCCATTTCCACCTGACTCTGAACTTAGTTTGAAATTGGTAGAAAATCCCTGCTTATTATAACTCAACATTTCTTATAACACAGGTTCAAATCTGCACTGCGCTGCAGTTGGCTGTCCCTGTCTTTTGGATAAAACAGTTGTAAATAACTGAAGTCCTTTGTCACACAGGTGTCAGCAAGTTAAAGAATTCTCTCTGCTCAATGGCCATATGTGCCAAGCATAGGCCAAATTTATCCCCCTTCACCAGTTTAGGATGATGTCTCCATACAAGTAGAAGGTTCTTGACTTGGACGTTGAATAACTATACAATCAGCCATTCCTTTCTGCTGTGACCTTGTTTTATATTTATCACTTCCAGATATCAAGCAACATCTAGGGAACTGTAGATGGATCAAAACCCAGTGGACATTGTACAACATTTCAGTAGGCTCAGCTCCTATTGTCACATTCCTGTTTTGGACCATAGCCTATGACGGTAATGACACATTTCATAATTGGTTACCTCGGATATTGAAGATCAATATGCTCATTGTAGACTCAAGAGACCGTGCACCCTTGTGTCTCCATGGCAGCAAGCTTGCCTTAAGATTGTGAGTCTGCATGATGGAAGCAGCTTGCTTTTGCTTGAAATGCTTGAAGGAGAATGTAAAATCTGAGGTTCTGTTTCACATTGACAATTAAGTTCTCCTTACTTAGGAGACCATTTAAGTTTTTCTTACTGAGGAGACCATATCACGTTGAGCATCAGATTTTTCACATACAAGACCACCTCATATTGACCATCACAATTCTCACTTTTGAGATCATATCTCATTTATGAATGTTCAGTCTGTGTATCCTCAAGGTTATTTTAATCAGACTAGTTTTAGTCGCTGGGATGATGGTCTCATTAGCCAGGATTTACATATTAATGACTGTTAAGGTGGGCAGTACACACTTTCATTTTGTTGCTCTGAAGAGCAATAGTGACAGAGAAACAACCCTTTTTATAATACAGTGACACCTCATTTTTCCCAAGCATATTGTCCAGACAAATGAAGTGTCAGGATCTCAGAAATGCACTTTTCACATTTTCCAGTGCAACTTGAAAAGTTTGTTCCAAGGAAGTTTCATCTGGTAGATGATATCCTTGATAATTGGTGTCTGGATTAGCTAGGCTTAACTTTACTAGATTTAAGTCCACACGGTTTGCATAGTATATTTTGCATTGAATAACAGAGATTTTGATCCCAATTACATAGGATCTTGTTAGATCTGTGACCACTTTTTTCATTTCTTTCCTGTTGATTTCAGGATCTGGTGCAACGTTCATCAACTGTAACACACATGGAGTCAATGCAGCATTTTTACTTTTGGATTTACTGATTACACGTATGCCAATAAGGATGTTGCACATGTATCACTGTTGCTCAGTAGGACTTGTTTACAGTATATTTACATTCCTCTACTGGATGGTCGGTGGGACAAACCACCAAGGCTATCCATACATATACAAAGTATTGAATTACGGAGAAGCCCCGGGGGTGGCGCTGTGTTACCTGCTAGCTATACTGTTGCTTGTGACCCCACTGATGCACAGTATGTTCTTTTTCATGTATAGATTTAGGATCTTCATTCATCGATATCTTAGGGTGATGGATAAAAGAAATGGAGTGGCTAGCGAGTAAGCATTGTGGTATATGATACTAAGTCTGATTTATATTCTCTGCAGTTGTTAATATGTGCAGTTAAACTTGTCAAAAATGCCGCCCATGGGGCAGGAAAAAGAGGCTATATAGACAGGTATCCATTATACAGAGGTTCATCTATCGAGATTTCTTATCTAAGGTCATTTTTGAAGGCAGACATGATAGACAGGTGCCCTTTATACAGAGGTAGCCTCTCAGGCAAGTGCAGCTGTACTTCAGTGCTTTATTGCATAATATCCACATGAGATTCTTCCTTTGTTTTGTGACCACAGGTCATTATGCTATAACCTTATCTAGTCTTGAAAGCCCAGCATTTATTAGGGCCGTTATATTGGTCCAGCAATGATTTAACATGATATCATGATACAGTAAGGAAACTTAATATTTTCCATATGAAAAACTTCAACAATAGAATGAAATTCAAATAAAGCTCATTTTCCTGTTTACCTGAATATTTTCAGTTTTGCAGACAGTTCATTTTTGGCCCATGTAAATTACATAACAGGATTTTCTGGAGTATTTCATTGAGCCAAACATTATTTGCATGCAATTTGAAATTTAGTAGTTGTGAATAAGAGTTGTGGGATAAGCCATTAATTATAAAGTTATTAAATGGTTGTATAACCTGTGGGATGATCCATTAATCATATAGTCATTAGATGGCTGTATAGCCAGTCAGGAATTTCATCAAGTGTTAAGCAGTAAAACAGATAACATGATCACACTCAGTATTCTATCTTTGATGTATACACTAGTATATAACTTATATCCAGAGTTTTTACTATTGTGTCTGTAATAACATTATCAAGAGAGATTTTGTGCTTCAGCATTGTTTTTTCTTCTTGTTTTTTTCTAATTATTGTATCATTATTGTACTGTTATTGCATATATATTATCACACTATTAATGTGATCTGTCACTCTGTCATTGGGGCCTCTGTGGCCGAGTGGTTGGCGTGTTCGACTGCGAATCAAAAGATCTGGGTTCGAGCCGTGTAGCGCCACTCCGCAGTTGGCCTTCCCTGTCATTCGAATGAGACAGTAAAATCCGAGGTCCCATGTCACAGTAGGTGTTGGCACGTTAAAGAACCCTCCCTGCTCTAAGGGCAGCAGCGCCAAGTATAGGCATCACTCTGTCATTATTGTTTTATTGTTGTTTAATGTCACACTTGGTGGGGGGAGGGGGGGGGGGGCTACTGTGTCTCAGTGGTTAGCATGCTGCTCTCTGATCATAGGTCCAGGGTTTGAATCTGGGCCTTTCTGCAGTTGGCTGTCCCTGCACTTCAGATGAGAAAGTAAAAACCAAGGTCTCATGTTACAGAAGGGGTCGGCTTGTTAAAAAATCCTCACTGGTCAATTGTGTAAAGTGCTAAGCATAGGCCAAATTTGTCTGACTTCTCTGGCATTTGGGACCTCTCTATATAAGTGAAAGATTCCTGAGTGGGATGTTTAACAACAATGCAACCAACCATTCAATGTCACAAGTGAGAATTTTTCACTTGTAAATGAGCCATCATCGAATGCTGGTGAAAGGCAACAAATTTGAGCGGAAGTTTGTTACCATGGACTAATAAGCAGTTAGACCTGGCTATTGTGCCAAACCTTCTGTCATTCAGGATCCAATTGTGCGGGTCTAAACAACCAGCAGCTGTTGTTCCATATATGGAGGTGTTGACTGAGGAGCTAGTGAATATTACTTACAACCTAGATTTGAACCCGAGACTGTCCACACACAAGACGATTGTTTAAATCACAAGGCCACCATGGCTGCTCCAGCTATCGTGCTACGCACACCAGTTCTTAGGTCATATGTCACACATCAGTGCTTAGTTGTAATTTACAGGCTTTGTTGCTTTAAACAGGTGATACTATCAAATAAGTCCAATCTCTTTGATGTTGTCATTGGTGGTAGGCTTAGATTGTACAGTATTTTTGTTTTACTAAAGTTGTTTTCAGATCAATTCTTGTTTTCTTTGTAGTAGAAGTTAAGGACTCTGTGATGCTTGGTGTAATGTAACTTTTTTTAGTGCTGTGTTATCAATGATATAGACAAACTTTTTGTGTTGTTCCACATTACATGTAAATGATTTTGAAAGATATTTTGGTGCTGTTGCATCAGTGATTCAGAAAAAGAACTTTCTGTGAAGTTATTAATGAAACAAAAGCTTTTTTATAATGTTCCATCAATGAAATAGAAAAACATTTGTGCTATTCCATCAACAACCCTGAATTTTTGTTTTTTGTGCTGTTCTATAAATGATATAGTAAAACCACTTTTTGCTGTTCCATCATGCATGTTGAACAGTGGTAAGTGCCTTTTTGCTTTTTGTCAAAATGATATCAGACTTGCCAACCTTTGAAAAATGTCCATAGGGGAGATTTTTTAATCTCATGGGGGAAACGCTAAATTTTACCAGAATTAATAGGAAAATTAAAGTTTTAATGGGAAAGGCATGCTTTCTTTTTCTTAAAAAATAATCAAATTTTACCTAGAAATAGGGAGTCTTACAATTTATTGGAGAGACTTCGCAAATACTTTATTTTTTTTCTTTTGCATCAGTGGAACTATACATATTTCCTTTATAATATGTAGTAGAGTTACATGTTTTTTCTTTCATGGATAATATTAATCATAAGAAACTATCAATTTTTTTTAAATTTAAATGTAAAATTTGAGTTAATGCACTTTGATGAAATGTTTAACTGTAAATTATCTGTGATTGGTGCTCATTTATAAATCGGTGATATATGTGTACTGAAGAATCTCACTCTTCAGTATTGATCAGCTCAGGATGCAAAGAAAAGGAAGAAACTGTCATTCCATGAATTAAGATACTCTATGAACTGTACAATTGGGTTTATTCATGAAAACTTTATTTTCATGAAACTGCTTGAGAGCACTTTTAAATTGCCAAAATAAAATCATGATCGTGTATGTGAGTGTTCAGTGTTGAAGTCAGCTTACAGTATTTACAATTCCTGATTCTGTAGCATTTTTGTAACATCTTCATTGTTGGTATATATAAATATACTTCCTTTGCCTTTGTACAGTTTTTATATCAGTTTTTGATCTGTAAAAAAGAAGTGATACACACAGTGCCTTTGTTGCATTAGTTATTACCGGTAATATATTATGGATGCTCTAAGCTTGATTGACATTTGACCTTCAGTGTTATGTATTCTTTGTACGTGCTTTGTCACATAATGGTTGAGTGGAACTTGATTGTCAGGTCAGGTTCTATATCCTCATTCCGTACTTCTGGGGCCCATTTCACACAGAAAATAATCTCACAATTATCACTCTTAGTCGTAAGAAATTTTCATTTTTTTGTACATTTAATGGTAAAATTGACCATTTGTGATGAAATTTGGTTTATTGTATTACAGTTCAAATTTGTCAAAAAATCAATTTTAAAATTTCATGGAATTGCCACTTGAGGTATTTTCTATTGTAAGATTCTTTGTGAAAGAGGCCGCTACTTCTACATATTATCAATGTATATCTTCAGTTTTAGAAAATCACAATCTGATTGGCTGTTGACAGATGTCATTTGAAATGCTCTGTAAATCGGGTTTCATTAGATTTTCAAATGATAATCACCTATTGATTACATCATAAGGTCATCTTCTCTCTACTGACATTATGTTTCTGAATATGAATGATCTGTTTTTCTCTCTTTATACATGAGCATTTGTCTGATTTTTCATGAGTTTTTTAAAACTCATATACAGTCAACTCCACAAATACAGAGTCTGCATGTAACGAGGTACGTTTTACAAGTAGATTTCTATTCGCGGTTCACTTTCCATACATTACTTCCGGATTTCAAATAACGAAGATCAGCTTTAACGATATAAATGTCTTTCTCCCTTCAACTTCATTATATGTGGTGTTGACTGTAAATCTTAAGGATTATTTTCTATAAACATGTACAATTTAGAATTTTCTTTATGGACTGCATTTATTGTATTAATGTATGCAGGGTTATTTTTGCCCCGTGTAATTTTCGCCCTAGAGCTCTTGCAAACAGTTTTGCCCAATTTTAAATTTGCCCATTATTGTCATCATTTTTACCGCGAATTTCCTTTATTGAATTCGCCCAGTTTTTAATTTTCCACTGACAATGAGGATGAAAGAGGTGAAAATAAAAAAGGAGTGAAAATTAAATGGGGGCGAAAATATCCCTGTACCCAGTATTTGTATCTTGTGTTGTAAAACTTACACATCTGATAAATTTTTGACTAACTTTTTGTGAGCCAAATCCTATACTCAAGGGCCAAGGAAAGATCTGATATTTTGAAAAAATGTTTTGAATGAGTTATTAGTTTACCTCTTCTGTATTTATCAGTCTTTTTCATTTCCCCAGGGTGCAAATCTGGGGATTTGTTTATATGTATATGTAACTAACAAATATATTCAATGTATAAATTTGACCATGATACTCCTATATTGTCAATGCAACTTTTATTCTTTCAATGCAACTATGAGTTTATTATAACTTAACTACATGAATTTTGATGTTAAGTAAGTCAGCTAGCCTCCACTTGTCTCAGTGTAAAACAATGAATAATTTTATTGATGTTTGTGTGTTTCTCTTAAGGACCATGTGTTTTTTTAAGTACATGTATATTGGTAAATGTAAATTACTGTAATACAAGGGTTAGTCTCCTTTGATTATGCATCAATATATATGTTTATTCAAGGGTGTATTGTCTCTTCTTGTTTTCCGAATTTTTTAATTTAGTTTTTGTTAACTTCATGAAGTAAGATTGAGCTTATGCTATTCCCCTATCTGCTCTGGGCGTCAGCACTTATTTTACATGTAAGACAAATTTATTTCTTACCCTTGATAGTGAGGAAGACCAAACGCGAATGCATGATGTATTTATTTTTGCAAAAATTGGAGTGTAGTATCTATAGTGCTCAAAAATGCTTCTGTTGGCATGTTAAAAAGATCTTAGGAAGATTAAATCTACATAAGCCAGGAAATGATTGATTACTTTATTTTGTTACTGCACATTCAGAAGTACATACCTGGTTATTTCATATGTTCATAGTTTATAAAAGCAAAGAGAAATTTAAAGTTTTCCAAACGTAACTACATGTACATGTATTTATGAAAAACTATGTTTGTATTGCTCGAAGGGCATGCCTTTCAAGTATCTTCGTACACATGTACATGTAGAACTGCAAATCTCTGGAGTAGAAAGGAACAGAAATTTCAATATTGCTGATTAGTACATCAATTAAATATTTACCCAATATGGCAACAATATGATAATATATGAAATTATTATTATGTATTATGAACTATTTAAGTTGAGCAATTGATCAATATAACTTTTTTTCAAATATTGTCATAATGAAAGTAGTTTGACTTTGTCATTATTTTCATGCTAGCCACATACAAGGTACATTATATAAATGTCCAAAGGCAGGGACATTATTTGTGTCTTAAAGACATATTACATCTGTAAATTACTCCTTTTTCTGGATACCGCTACAAAAATGTTATTTGTTCTATTATTTTTGTTGTTGAAATTATTTGCATTAGGTAATAAAATCATTTGAATATAAACATAGGCATCTTGTGTTCATTCAAGTCATAGAATGCACTTTAATTCAGACACGTCAAACATGTCTCCCAGAAAAAAAATACACAACAAATATTAGCGGGAGGTGTAGCCTACTCATAGAGGTGCCCAATACTGTACAACATCTGAGATCTTTGAAATAAAGGAAATAGAGATTAAACAGCAAGTGTGGATTGATTATCATGTTTATCCATCTCTTGTTAGTTTATTTTCAAATTTTCAGTGCGCGAGCTTTAGTGAGCGTTTTGAGACTTTGTAAATTAACAAACGAGAGTTGGATAAACATGATAATCAAACCAAATGAGTTGTGTAGTTTGTTTCTACCATAACTTATGATTAATTTACAAATCAAAGTATTGAAAATGCCAAGAACAATAATTTGTTTTCAGTTCTCGCCATAATCTGTAAGCACACTCAATGTATTGTGTCAGTTTACGACGTCATAATTGAATTTCCTGGTGTATCAGCAAATCAAAATGCGCGGACGTGAAGTTAATTGCTATAATTAATCAACTGTAGCCTCGATTATACAGCTGTTTTAAAATGGTTAAACTACGATGGTTAGTATTCTTGAATAATTCAATGAAGCAGATTAGTAGCATTAATAGTTTATTTATTCTAGAATTGATATATACATACATAGAAAAGATCGGTTCCCATATCTTGATTACATACATATGAGAAGGTAACAGACAGTGATTGATCTCGTAATTCCTTTAAGGAAAACAAAATAAAGAGTTGGGCAAACACAGCGCCTGGACACACTATAGGTGGGATCAGGTGCCTAGGAGCAGTTAGCATCCCCTGTTGACCTGTCACACCCGCCGTGAGCCCTGTATCTTTTAATAATAAAAATATACAAAAAAAATAAGAAGATGTATTCATAGAGATGCCTAATACTATACGAGACCTGATATCTTTGAAATTTAGGTAAGATGACGTTGATGGGCCTCAAATTCTGACCCAAACTTGTCACTCTGGACCCTTGAGTAGCTTGTACAGACCTACATCTACTGTGACGCGGGACTTTGGTAATGTAGATCCAGAGCCTTATTTTGGCTAATCGGTAGCTATGCGATTGTTCGCAAGATTATATTTTCGCGCTTCTGCATGTTAAGTATAATCGGTAATGTTGTATGGTACATGCTATATTCAGGTTATTATATTAAGTGAGACCTTTAATTTCGCGAGTAAATGCCCTCGCAGAATAGCGGGAAAATAAATTTCTCGAGAATAAAACTTGAATTGTAAGCCAGTCGTTCGAATGAGCGGGTTCGAACACATGATATCATGTGATAAAGACAAATTAAGCCACATCGGTTCTCTTTTCGAAATAAAGAAAAGATTCTTGTATGCGCAAATATTTCAACAGTTAACCGGGAAAGAAGATTAGAATACGAAGAATAAAACTGACTAACAAAAAGAAATGTTTTGCTGAGCTAAAATTCTCAGTTTCACTTACTTAAATGTTTTTCAGTGAAAATTCGTCACATTTTAAATGTATGAGCGTATGAAAAGAACACAACTCAAAAAAGTCATCTAGATCCAAAATTTATTATCATTGTT
>JACSZP010009439.1:2882-23783 GCA_016161895.1 Pinna nobilis | reverse complement strand
ATTGGTTAATGGGTTCGAATCCGCGTCACTGCGCGGTTGGCTGCCCCTTTCGTTCTTGTCTCCAAGTTGTATAGGTGTCAACACGTTTAAGGACCTGCCTTACGGCCACTAGTGCCGTACATAGGTCAAATTTGTCGCCGCACACCGGCACACGGTGATCACGACGTTACCATATAAGTGAAAGAATATTATGTTGGACGTGAAACAACACTACAACAGCATTGTCATAAGCTAGCAACAGGTCTAACAAAAGTTTTGGTAATGGTATATTTCACGTAGGCCTTTGAGTAATATCTAGTCTCCTGTTGCAATGATATGCGAACTGCGTTTGTCAGTAAAAGTCTCACAATGAGTTGTAACATGTCAGGACAGAATCATTTGGAACATAACTTTTATGTAAGGATGAGGAATACCTGCCTAGAGGCATGAAGTCGGACAAAATGTTATGATACAACAACCAAAAAGCTACAAGTAATTTTTAAAAAGTCGATCTATACGGTCTATACGCGCATGAACCTGATCCTTTTTAATATTGCAACACTATCGTCATAATTAAACATATTTGTACAAAATAATTAAGAAATAAAAAGCTTGTATATTTTTCATAAATTTGAGTAAAAATACTTGATTAAGTATCATATACATGATCTGTAATTTGCATTTACTAACAAGCCTTGCCTTACTACTTATCTACAATACGAACTAACTATTTTTAGGATTTTGGGTATGTTTATTTTTAGATCGATTTAATCCGTCGCAATGATTAGTCAGTAAAAATAGTAACTATCTTTGCGTGATACAAAAACAAACAGAGGGAGCCGACGGTAATATTCACTAACAGAACTGTGTTAAGGATCACGGATCTCTAGATCAAGTAAGTTAAATTTTTGTAAAATTTTATAAATATACTTCTAGTTCAATTAAGGATCTTTGTTTAAGAAAGAAAGAAAAATATTTCAAATATATCATATATAAATATATGATTTATAACAGGGACGTCGCGGTTTTATTTTTACCGAGTAATTGCATTACTCGAATGTATAACACCTTAATATCTTGCGCAGCGTCCTTAGCGTCAAAAGTTTAACGGGAATGTGAAAGTCATTGGCGGATCTAAATATCTTATGTGAATTAAAAAATGTACTTTCACAGCGACTAGAAATCAAAAGATTGAAATTGTATATATCAAAACTCGCTAAACATTGGGTCTTAGCAGTTTGCTTAGAGAACCCATTGTAATCCTAGGCGGAGACAACAGTATATGGTAATCTGAGAAAACAGCCTTTAACAGAATCCCTGAAAGGATTAAAATAGAGATGTAATATTTGTTTTGTATGATTAAATCTAATCTTTATGCATTAATTTCGAGACTGAATATGTTATTAATGGTGGACATTCAATGTTTTTAGAAAGAAAATAGAGTATCTTTCTTTAGACTTTGACCTCCTTAATTCAGACAGTTTTCGCCCCCTTTCAGTAGTCCAACAATTCTGGGTTGTCAACACACACATACATCTAATATAAGGATTTAGAGAATATTAGAAAATTTTAATTATTGTTTCAGAGATGGCAAATATCAAACTGACGGCAGTGGGGGATGGAGGTGTAGGTAAATCTTGCCTTTACATAGCTTTTGCAACCAACAGTTTTCCAAACGAATATGTCCCGACGGTGTTTGACAATTATGTTGCCGATGTTACGGTTGACGGGAAACCTTACAATGTTGCACTATGGGATACTGCTGGGCAGGTGAGCTCTCTCTCTCTCTCTCTCTCTCTCTCTCTCTCTCTCTCTCTCTGCATCTACTAAGTAAATCTATTTAATGTGAGTTCGGCTACTCAAAATGCAAACCCAAAAAATTAAAAATATTTAAACTATTCTGCAAATTAAATCTATGAATTATACTCGAGTTACAGTTATTATCCTTTTATTGCCGCTTTTTTTCTTTGCTCTTTGCCATAACCGATCATACTTATTTTTTATTTTACAGGAGGACTATGATCGATTACGTCCTCTTTCTTATCCGGAGACAGATATCTTCTTTCTCTGTTTCAGTGTCGAGAGCAGGGATTCATTTGACAATATTCTTGAAAAGTGGAAACCAGAACTTATACATTATTGTCCTAGTACACCAATCGCACTGGTGGCATGCAAAATTGGTAAGTAATTTCAAATCGTTATGTAATACCACAGCAACCTCTGAATGTTTTAAAGATTTGATTTTAAATATTATTTTATTTACAATTTCTGCTTTACAGTTATTAGTAAATGTCTTTATTGAATATCTTTCCGTCACTCTTTCCTCTCAACAGGGAAGACAAAGTTAGCATCTCGAGTAAACTTACGAGTACATCGACAGCGTCCTTTCAATAACCCAGATTTTCAAATATACCTGGGGCAGATGTAGCCTATCCGGATGAACTTGAGATCAATGAGACTACAAAAATTTCTATATTACGAACTTTCCGTTCCTGAGTAGCAATATTCCATCTTCTCCTGCCTACGTAGTCTTAATTTCAAAACTTATACGTAATGCCAGGGCATTCCTATTAATGTTTTATTCGTAGAGCTAGACGACTTGTCAACAAACTACTCATACATGGACACTTATATCGTTTAAAGATTCAGAACTTCAGTACGGAAGTTTTATGGTCGATCCGATGAACTTGTCAGTTAATATGAGGTTCCCCTTTCTAGAAAGCTGTTTGATATTCTTGGGCATGGCCATTTACAGTGACTACATTTAGCTAGTAAGCTCAAGATCATATGACTTAAACCGAAATCGACATTTTACCGAACTCGTAGGGACTCCATGGAATTTTTTTCGACGCGTATGATATGCCAACAGGGGACGCTGACTCCTTCCCAGACACCCAGTCCCATCCCGTAAGGGATTTGCATTTGTTTTCCACACTGAGACCGTCGTTATTCTAGACCTGTCCTATTCTAGGACTTCTTGTTGCAATGTGAATATTTATGCTTTGATATTTTATCTTTTTTCTACCTCAGATTTACGATCGACTAGTGACAGAGATGACCTAGTCACCTTCACAGAGGGCGCTAAACTCGCCAAGGAGAACGGATTTCTGTATATAGAAACAAGTGCTCTTACACAAGAAGGCGTGAAAAAAGGCTTTGATGAGGCTGTAAGTGCTGTTACTTAAATTTGTTTTGTGTATGTTTAGGTGTATCTTTTCAATTCTTGTATTTCATTGAGATATCTAGTATCTTAATGGGTAAATAACAACTGTAAGGCTGTATTTAGAGAATACTGCCAAAAGCTTGAAAAATTTACATGCTATAAAAAGGTGATAGTTATAGTGATAGCTATATAGATATATTTTTGCATATGTAAGTACACTTATCACATCATTTATGCATGAGTATAAATATGTTCCTATGTCTTTTTGATAGATGGATGTTCATGCTATAGTTTTATGTAGATCGCTCTGTACATGTATATACTAACGTAAATATGGGTACGCACAATTTGTGTATATTTGTCCGTGCAAAATGGACATAAGACTGGAGAAGATCAACTGCATGATATTGCTTTGTCTTTACAGATTCGATTTGCAGTTCTAAACAGAAGTTCACAGAAAAAAGCGAAGGGGTTCTCATTTTTCAAATCAAAAGAGAAGAGACTTCCAGTACCCCCAGTGATGCCACCAGCAGGTAAATAATTTACATACATGTAACAAAGTAGGTAACTCAGATCTAAATCGGAAAAAGAGTTGGAGTTGGAAACTGTATGTTTAACTAGTTATATAAGGACTCAGTTAGATTAGTAAAAGTAATACTCCAAAATGTCTCATGGTGGTTAGAGGTATCGAGCCTCAGTTCCCTCAGTACATGAGTGAGCTGAAATCAATATGTTTATAAATGACTTACTCTTCCAAAGATAAAAAAATGACGTGGGATAAATATGCACACCTTATCTATCAGAGCTATTCAGAACAGGAATCTTCTCCCTTGCTCTTCAGGAAAAGCCCCCTGGATTGAGGTGGATACTTCCGTGTTTGCCGAGGACTGGAACAAACTCCTGGAGAATCCTAAGTACGCTGATGTCACCTTTGTCGTGGGTCAACATCAATTTGAGGCTCATCATCTTGTCCTATGCAGCGCATCCAAAGTTTTCGGCAACGTTCTTGGTTTCAAGTACTCCAAAAAAGTATATATCTTATTACTCCAAACCTAAAATTTTGCTCTGCGTTGTAAACACGTTTTTTACTATGAATTAAGAAAACCAATTTATTTTGAACGAAGCAAAACATTACTTGGCATTGTTTGGAAATGGTTATTATTATACCTCTAACATATATCCATACATCATGTGATCTAAAACATTGCTTATGTCACTACGAATATTTATGTTAATCTGAAACATTTATGTCACCCTCCAGGCCAGTTTATGTTACCCTCTCGTGCACCTCACTATTCGACTTCTTGTTGTCGATATCGTCTGCCCATGATGGAGGGTGAAAAGGATTGCAAAAATACAAAGCGTGTAATCGGGCAAAGTGCTCGGATTACATTACAAATCTCATGTAGACAAATATTGTATAATAATGTATCATAATTATCAGCACTTCAAACGGAAATATTTATCCTACACTTTGGAATGTTGATACTTGGGTGCCATGCTTTTCATTCAGGCTTTTCACTTCTCCTATGACAACTTTATTTCAATCGAGTAACAATGCTAATATTTCAAGGGTTGGTGAGACATTTACAAAATTACTTTGCCTACAGCGACTTGTTACTAAATTTGTTTGTATTTAAATTAATTTCCTCAATTCCCGACCAGTTGTATATTTGTCCAAACTCTCTTGTTTCATTACAGGTCACCCTGTACCACATTTGAAATTGTCATGATCTTCATAATCCTTTTCATGTACTAATATCAGATTTCGATAGGTGTTTTAGTCTCATCTAACCTAGATTTTGCAGATAATTATTCTCGATTCGCCGTGTTCACCAAGACTTGGATTTCAAACATCCCAATGAGCTACAACAAACTCGCTCTATCTACAAATAATTTAAATTACATTGTACATGGTTCTTTAAATATGATTAACTATTCTTTCAAGAGTAACCAATGTAACCAGATAGCTGCTGTAGATAATTTTTCATTAGAGGATATGAACTCCGGCAGAGTAGAAGGGATATCCGCTGTGTACAAAACTGACTCAGAACATCTAAGACAACACATCACAGTGGAACTAAGTGCTGATATCCAACCAAAGACGTTTTTCCGAGTTTTAGAATTCATGTATACAGGTCAGTTTTTATGAATTATTCTAGGTTTTTCAGATAAGAAATTGTGCATGCCAAACTTAGAAATTATATTGCACAAGCACGATGCATACATGATTTAATCACCTGTTTTTATCGCTTCCATTTAATCAAAAGCTACTTTTGACCAAAGTGTTCTGCTAACATATCAGGCCTTTTCCCTTGTGAATCAAAATTTGGAAGGTTGTATATTTTAGTCTATTTGTCTGCCTTACCTGTCTTACAACGACAAGGTATCCAGCTTTCAGTTCCACATTGGTTTGTTTAGGGGCTTCCATTTGCAGTACTTAACATTCATTATTGAAAAACTTTGATAAAGACCCACCATTAATATTGATGGAGGGGAACATTGTTTTTTTTAATTCTTAATGACAGTTCTAGTGATTGTTCAGTTGATCAGTGTTCAAAACTGAATGACTTTTTGTTTTAGGTTTACCAAAACTACCCGAAGAGCATGAAGAAATAGAAGAGACAGAAGTTCTTGAGATAAAGAGGGTTGCTAAGCTATTTGGACTGTCCTACCTAGAAACAATTTGTGACAATTATCTCACAGAGCAAGATTTCCTAAATCCCAGTATTGGAACTTATCTGAATGATGAGACGGGAAAACGAATGAAAGATTTGTTCTTCAACAAACCCGAGTATGCTGATGTCCTGTTTAATGTTGGTGGTAAGTTTTTTTTCATCTACATTACAGAAAGGGAGACATGTTTTCCTAAAATTTGATGTACATCGACCACTCTTAATTATGGGAAATAAGTAAAAGTACCGTTCACAATAGCTTTTATTATTATTATATGTCTATATTATATATCTTTAGCTTTATTTTTTAATGTTTGTTGTTTACATTTTGTGTTACAGGGGAGAAGATCTTCGCACATAGGGTGGTACTCTGTGCCAGGTGTGATGTAATGGCAGCCATGTTTAGTGGAAACTTTGTCGAAAGCAAATCAACAATTACACAGGTAGGTGTATATTAACTATTTATTGAATTGTCAGCTGACTACAAAGAATCTCCATGCATGCATATGTGGTGCAACTGATTACCTTATTGTTAGAGGGTTTCTTCATGTGGGAGTGGCACATGTTCACGTAAGCTGATATTTCTTCACCGGTATTTAACATTGATTCCTTACTATAGTTTATACTACCTATTTTAGGCATCATTTCACATCTGACTCAAATTTTTTTGAACAGATAATAGTATTTTTTCTCTTAAATGATATTCATTTCTATTAAGGCGGGTAAATTAAAACACTCAGATTCTCAGAAAAACATTCTCTGAAAACGATCTCATCAGAATGCTTAATTTCTTATTGACAACATATTCGTTATTTTAAACTGGCGCTGTTAAGCTGGCGGCATTCCGATTATCCCTTACGCAACACCGAGTTTTAAAATGTTTTTCCTATCATTTTCCATATTATAGTTGAAACTTTGAACCAGAAATGATGGCAGTTTTATATCATTATTGCAGCTGACCTTACCAGAGGAAAGTTCAGAATGCTTCACAGCTCTACTTGAATATCTGTATACAGATCACGCTCCTATAGAGGAAAGTGACTCTGTAGGAATTATGGTGCTAGCTGACCAGTACTGCCAGAAGAGGCTAATCGCCCTGTGTGAACTATACATCACCAAAGAGGTAGACAAAAGTGTTACCAAACAAATAGAAAAGTCAGAAATTGACGTCATCGGTCTCCTACTGACGTCACAGGTAAACATCATATACATGTACTGCTTTAAAAATATCTGGTCACGTGTCCCTAAATCTACAAGTCCAGAATGTATTGGAAAGAGAGAAAATGGGATGGCAGAAAAAAGAGGATATCAGTGCGATGAGTGATTCATATTGTGATATGATTCACCAAAGAAGTAGATTTAAGTGTTACCAAACAAATAGAAAAAAATAGAAATTGACGCCATCGATCTCCTTCTTACGTCACAGTTAATTACCACTTAAATATTATGCTGTGCGTTATTAACAGATTGTTAAAAAAAAGATCTTCATATGCCCTGGCCTTAAAAATACTATTGGGTTTAAAGACGCATTAGCGTCATACAAACACTCAATTGTGATAATTCATCAAGCTTAAAAATTCAAATGGAATTTCTTGCATATCAAGCCTCATTTGTGTGTTGTTCCTATACTCTAAGGCGTAAGTTTTCCCTTTTTAGCTGACTTTCAAAGTAAAAACTTATAAAAGAAAAAAACATTTGTTCACATCAAAAGAAATCATTAGGATTGATAAAATATAGGTAATGTATTAATTACATGTAGATCAAAATGAAATACGATATATCGATATTTCCGGGACAGTCAAGATTTGAAGTGTCTTTTTTTTCAAATAAAGCAACACTTGTTATTTAATTCATGTTCTTAAATGTACCTCCTTTCAGATACACAATGCAGAGCAGCTGGCTGGCTGGTGTTTACATTTTATATCAACAAACTACATGCCATTCGAAAATCGCCCCGAATTTCCCTTAATTCAGGGTAAGAACAAAGAATACATAGACAAAAACAGGTGGCCTCCCCTGTCGTACCTGGAGGATCTGGATGAGTATGAGAGGAAAATGACCAAACAAGGTGAAAAGTGCCCTATTATGTAACCCTTACTGGCAACATGGACAAAACCGATTTTTATGGTGATGTATGGGCTGCATTCAGGCTCCGACAAACGTGTTAACAAGAACATATCAGTATTATTAGCAATATAATTGCATTGGTCATGACAAAAGTGACATTAAACACATGTAACTGAATTGCATTTGATCTTGCAATTGTACATCGTCACTGCTGGATGAACAAGGGTGATTGCTATAAGATATTCAGCTTACACTCAGTATTGACATACTTTTATTAGTATTAAAACATGAGGTGTTTACACTAATTATCATACACACGAGTATGATCGTTAATTAACATGTAACATTTGTCAATATGATGAAAGGTTATCTAAATAATGAAAAGGCGCCTTATTGTCCTTTTAAGCTATATGAAAACATGTTCTACGATCTTTTGATATGAATTTACGGCCCTTGATGACGATTAAGGACTACACACATCGAAATATGCTCAATACTTTGGACCGTTGAGCAGGGAGGGTTCAGTAGTATGCCGACATCACCCTAAACGTGAAGCTTCTAGGTGTTCGCTGTCTCACTTAGAATAGAGTAGTGTCAGTCGCTCTCACGGATCGGGTTCGAACCACAACCCCATGATCTGAAAGTGTAAACACTACCACAAATTCAGAGAAAATTTACCAAGTGAAGAGTTATCTGAGAGAAACATTTCTTTTTGCGATCTTTTAATTTTCATCATTTATTCATTCATTCATTCAATTATTCATTTATCCATTTATTCATTCATTTATTTAAACAGTTATCTATTTACTCAGTCATTTACTCATTTATTTATATATACATTTATTTATTTAATGATACCATTTACCATTTCATAATCATAACATTTTAATTTAACTACTTGCGTTTCAAAATGCATATGGCATAGGCGAAACAGTTCGTATGAGAAGAGAAGGTTATCAAACTGCAATTGCACGTGTACTACTCTATAGATAGACACAATTTTGTTTAAATGTATGCACATGAACCATGATGTGTCGCGTACTATTCCATTGTTCTTTTATTGTTGCTGTTGTTGAAATAAATATTGTCGACAATGTTCGACTACCTTTACTGTTTACCTTTGCTTTCAATAAACACAATTTTGATATGCCATTGGTATTGTCATTCTAATTTCCTCCCGGACACTTGATCACACCCCATTAGGGATTTGTATTTGTTTCCACGTTATTATTCCACAACTTGTCGTGCTTATTGGGAATTGGATTTTCAAACATCCCTTAGTACTTCTGCAATTTTATTTTAAACTTCAGTGCATATATGGTTTCGATCAAAATACATGTATACTAGTATTACTAGCAGAACAGTTTAAATGCTTTTAATCTTGCAATTGAGTATCAATATAGTTTAAAATTCGTTGGACCGTTTCAATGAGCAATCCAAGTACGAGCTTTTAAAAATATAAGCACAAAGAGTGAGCACAGTTATACAACACGAGAAGTTCCAAAGTAGATTATATGACTTGCACTCTTCATCAGATCTCATTAATTATGTATGTCTCATAGAAAGGGGGAATCCACGTTTTAGATCTGATTGATTTGTGACGTTTCAATTAAAAAACGGATTATTCCGTTTGCCTGTTCAAGAAATAAGGCTCACGGTGGATGTGACCGGTCAGCAGGGGATGATTACTCCTCCTAGGCACATGATCCTACTCTGGTGTGTCCAGTGGTCCGTGTTTGCTCAACTCTTTATTTTGCATTCCTTACAGGGATTGTAAGAACGATCGCTATTCGTTATCATTACCTTTCCATCTTTAAAAATCGAAGATACAAATCACCATGATGAGTATACAACCGACATATATTATTTCATATATATCATATGCTATAACAGCATTATAGAATTTTGCATACGCATCAGGTTTTATTCGTCCGCAGCATAGAAAAGGAGAACATTAATGATGAAAATTGATATAGTAATCGTTTTGTAAAATAACCATTTACGTTCATGGAGAGTAACCGTATCCCAGTGACTGACAACATACATGAGTATAGTCTGTGCTCGTCTTATCCGAGGGATGACACAAATCGAGGTCACGTGATAGCAGAATCACAATGTATTCAATTCACAAATGAATGGGACAGTTGCTATGACAACCTGAATTTGTAGTTTTGATATTTCATTTGATTTTGATATTACATGAATTATGAGGAGGATATTTTATTACCTCCCTCCTCCTTTCATCCTCTCCTTGTCTTCTTACCAATTCTCTCCGTCTCCTCATTTTCTTAGGTACCTGTCATCCTATTTCCATGCTCATACTGTTATTTCGTTATTTTTGTCTTGTTTTTATCTCCTAGCCCCTCCTGACATATGTCTTTGTTCACTTCTTTTCCCCTTTTCCCAGTAAGCTTATATCTTTTTATATGTGTGTCTGGAGAAAAGAATCGAAAAAAGTTATACTACCTCAGCATTGTTGAAGTGATACCTTAAATATTGAGTCAGTTTGTTGTTCAAGTGATCAAGTATCGTTATCAAAGCAATACATATCCAAAGAATCGCTATGATGGTAATACGAAAATGCATCTCTTTGTGAACCATATCATAACAATATTTATCATGATGATAGTAATGACCAATTGCTGTATTGGCACTAGAAACAAGTATACCTGTTAATTCCTGAGGACTTAAAATTCTACAATTACTTTCTCCTTTCGGAAAGGTACAAGCTTTAGGCCACTGGTCTGCACACAATAAATTGAATTAAATTATCTCTGTATCCATGCCTGATTTCAGACAAAATTAATCAAAACTGGAAATATATTGTGAACGTCCATTTCAAGTCTGAATGTACATTATGTATCTCTCTATAATAATTACAAGTTGTTCGAAGAGTTTACGTTAATGGGATATAGAACAAGAAAGACAAATGATTACAGTTATTGATATCTTACCTTGGCACAAACACCTGAAAGCCTTGTCTTACAATTTTCATGACTGTGATCAAACAGTAGACGCATCAATAATTTACTATGTCAATCAATTACATTGAATAAGTAGTCCATGGATAGCTTAATTGATGTCAAAAGGTTATGTCCTTAATTAATGGAAAACAGGTATCAAAGCTTGGGTTTTTAAGTATTGTTCCTGCACTGGAGCTTGATCAGAAAAGAACGTAAATGGAACTCGTCAGACCTTTTGTCTGCATTGTATGTGTCCTTGGGACTCGGTGACGGTAATAATTATTCTATATGAACATAAACTGCCTTAATTCTGATTACAAAGTAACTGAGAACCGCGATACAAATCTCATCTTCTGATCTTGATACTTTGAATTCAAATCCTGATGGACATAAAAAAAATAACGAAAACATTACCAACAAATAACGAAAACAACACCAGCTTAAATTACAACCACAAAAGAAGAGAGAAAAAATATCTAAGTAAATTTAAAATGACAGTAAAGTACACATACTAGTTTGCACAAAAAATATATATATAAAGCTTACAGGAGGTATTGGTATTGGTATTGTTGTTTAACGTCCCACTCAAGAATATTTCACTCATATGGAGACGTCACCGTGTGCCGGTGAAGGGCTACAAATTTTGCCTATGCTCGGCACCGCTGGCCGTAGAGCAGGGAGGGTTTTCTAACGTGCCAACACCTACTCGAACTTGGATCTTCCGATTCGCAGTCGAACACGCTAACCACTCGGCCACGGAGGCCCACATGAGGTAAAGCATTTCATTTATCTGTCTAACGCAAGCAATGCATTTTTTGAAGACGTGCCATTCAAATATATTGTTTTCAAAAGTATAATAGCAAGTGTATAGAACTGATTGATGACAATAAAGAATTTAAGGAAATGGAAATCGTATCCATATAAAGGAAGCTATTCCTAGTAAATATATGGTAGAAAATCATGGAAATGAAGCCGACTCATTCTAGGAATTTTATATCCCGAAATTGCAAGCGATTATCTTCTATGTTCTTATTTCAGATTTCATCATATGGGCAAACACCACCAGATATTTGCCCAGAGACATCTATACTAATAGGACCGACTTTGATATTCCCATTTAATGATTTTTATATCACAATTTTCAGGAATCAACCCCTGTCCATGAAAGTTCAACATCTCGCTTTATAGATTCCATAAAAAAAAGATAGGTTGCCGTTGCTTTTTTACTTCAAATGTTTACTTCTGTATAACTTGCCGTGGTCTGCACTGAATGAAAATGTCACACTAGATAACACCTGCTTCCTCAGTTCTATCCTTGTCAGCCATATACATCTGTACACACGCCGTTCAATTAGACATTTTTTATCACTGATATTTCACTGTTTCAGTTCAAAATGATTTTTTCGGTTAATGGCCAATCAGGTCGCGCGGCACTCTTTTTTCTACGCACTTTTGGATGTCAAAAATGGCAGCCCCATGCACTAAGCTATTCCTGGTGTTTTTCCATATAGGACTTAATATTTTCAATTTCCCTTGGTTATTGATCCGTTTTTAATTTCCCTCGGTTCTTTATTAATAATGCTTTGACGAAGTCTAAAATATGGTTCGGTTAAAACTGAATTAAAAGTTCAGTAAATTAAAATTATCATTATCATCGCATGTTAATCAGAGCTTATTCTTTTTATTAGCATATATCAATTACATATGGTATCGTATCTAAAATTTACATAGCATAATACATCTGATTTTAAATATATTTAAAGTATTTTCTACTGTAACAATATTCCTTTTCTATAGCGTCTTTTTGGTTTTCTTTTTCGTGTAAAGTTTCATTATTTCACTTGCAAACTATTTTCACACCATTGGTCGTACTTTTGGCACTTCATTCTCAAATAATTTTCACGTCACTCAAAATGTATTTCCAACGAATTGCTGTCATCACTAATTATGAACATTGAAGATCAAAATTTCTAAAATATTGGCTACAAAATGTTCATGTTAAAACTTGTATAATGATAATTTCAATACAAATACATATGATATCAATTATAAGATTAAGGATGATAGGGACAATAAATGAATAACAATAATAATTGTAACAAAATTTAAATAATGGTATTTATTATAATCATATTATTATTAAATATATTATTTCATCATCATCTGTATTGTTATTAGTAAATTTTTGTAGTTGGGTATTTTTAGATGATCCAATCGACGGATTTTAAGAATCGGACTTTATCAGCTTTACTCTTGAGTTCAACAATAATACCCGTGCAATCTGATGTGCACTTCTTGTCCTTTTCCTTCAACATCATGGGAGCCAGCGACAACAGCTTTAATGTATACACACAGCGAGGAGCGTTCTTACTAAGAAGTCCGCTCTGGAAAGCCAGATTAACTACAGGAAGCACATGGAAGAAGGCATTTGTTTCCATTTATGAATCGACACAGCTTGGAGTATAGTCTCTTTTTCCTCTAATTGATTTTTTAGTATTTTATTAATATTTTGATACTTAACCACTTACAAAATTAATATGATTATATGTTAACAGATATATGCTCATCAAGCATTGTAAAATGAATCAATAATACTCATTGTCAGTTTTTTGTTTTCTAGTTAGAATCTACAATAATCATCTATATCTCATTTAAGGAAGGAACATTCTGATCTTAATATCAACGAACAGTTTGTAAATCGTTTACTAATTATTTTTCATTACTGTGCGATATATGTTTTAGATAATCACCGAAGGTGTTTTAAATGGGAACAGACCTGGATCTGGATAGTTTCATAAGATTTGAAATATATATTACATTCCTGTATATTGGCTACATAATATCAGTCCCTACATGAATAACCAGGTAAATTCATGATCAGATCAACAAAGTAAAATTCATGGTACAACCTACCGTATGATGAAACAGTAAACATAGTTTTGGTTTTAAAAACACAACAAAAAGGTTGACTTTACAAATGTTCAAGTTTTACCTGAACTATGAAAAGGTGAACATCATTGCCAGATGGCCAGATTTGCCAACATTATAAAAATTACATGGGGTGATTTTATTTTTCAATCCCATACGGGAGATTCTAACTTTTACTAATATTCAATATATTTTACATGGAGAGATGTTTTTCTTTAGAAATTGTCAAAACTTTACACATAAAATAAGGTGTTTCCCTATCTGTAGGGAAGACTTGGCAGGTATGTAATAATGAATATTAATGTCTACAGGTCAGTTCATTTACTTGGCTTATACTTAGGCCCTATAATCATAATCTTTATTGGTTTACTTTTTTCATTATTATTTTTATCTTCTTATCATATTCATTATTATTATACCCGGTACTATCTTTAAGTTATCTTGATTTAATGATTATATAATACAATAAATTATGATAATTATTATCATAATTGATATTGATCTTTGAGTTATTTTTTTTCATGTATTATTGTAGTTATATTTATTATGGTATGATTGAATAATGTTTCTATTATTATTATAATAACATTTATGACATAACAGTTTCATCTCGTTACTTTCCCAAAAGTCTGTGAAAGTTATACACACTATTGTCCGGAATCGGTTCTAATATTTAGTCACGACTACGAGTGCAACCTTTTATCAATGTACTACTGAAAAGGGTCCGGATTTAGTGTATCAGCTCAATAAACATGCATTAAGTTGGTTTTAATTGATTAGGAATTATTAATTTATTCTAAAGCATCAATTGGTCGAGTATACAAGTGATTTAGTTCTCTATTGCTGCACAATTTCGGCGGCCAGTCTGAAGCGGCATGAATGCGAATTTTACGACTGAGCGCTGTTAAAAATGTCATAAAATGACGCTGAAATCATATTTAGAGGTAACTAAGAGAAGAAATGTAGATATCATGTTATTAAATTTCCAAGCAATTGAATATTTATGTTCATTATGACTTTTTTTCCTCCATGGCGACGGTGATGGGACCCATGGTTTTAGTAGAAGCAGAATATTTGACTCGCCAATGTGGCCATTATTCGAGAATTTATTACAAAACGTATAATCAAAGGTGTATACATATTTTGTTTATGAAATAGCGAAACTTTCACAAAAAAGACACCCCAAAAGACGCCCTTACGATTCTCAGTTTGGGTAAGTATTACACATTAAAAAAATAAAATTAGATGCATTGTAGATTATAGATATAAAACCATTTGCGGTTGATATGTGCTAATTATAATAATCTAATAGTCATTTGGGGATAACGATAATGTTAATAAACTGAGTTTTTCTTTAAAGTTAAGCTATATATAAATGTCAAAGTAAAACTGATAGCAAACTTGAGGACATTTTTAACGTTGAATCCTATATAATAAAACAAGGAATAAGAACAGTTACGTTGTTGACAAACGATTGCAAATTTCAAGATAGGACCAGGAACCTTAAAAGAGTCAGCATCATTTCCAATATTTCCAATTGATAGATACGAAATCTATTCACTAGCATTTTGAATCAGTACTGTACATTTGCTAATATACATGTACTTTTGAAAATAAACAAACTGACCGGACTTTCGAAAACGGGGAAATAGAAGAAACTAAGGAACATTATTTTATATAGAAAATTTTTTACAGCGTCTATTTTTAGAAAAGAAACAGTAACAGTAAAACATGGGGTAAGTATTCTTTTTCCGCCGATTTTGAGCCGATTATGGGGGATATGTTCCCCTTGTTGCATCCCGTCCTCTTCTCGTTTACGACCATCATTGAATGAGAGTTATTCCAGAATTGCAAAGATTGGTGATACGAAGGGTGTCGCGCGTGGAGCAGGATTTACTGATCCTTCCGAAGCACTTAAAATCAACCCTGATATTTAGTAGGGCTCATATTACTCTATTTTTTCGTTTTATATCATTGTTTTATTGTCTCTTTTTATTTTGGTCATGGTCTTTTCGATTTTTCGATTTCTTCATTCTGAATATCTCCTTAGTATTTTATTAAGATACGCTGATCTACATTTAATTAGTCAGAATGTCAAATTGGTTAAAGAATGTCCTCGACCGTCACCTAAATTTGAAATTGAACGCCCGTCAATTGATGAAAATTGTTTTCGATAGTCAAAAGTAATCACAGATATAATAAAATTTTGGAAACCTACTGTTATGTCTTTCTTTGCTACCTTTTATAAAATACATGTTTAAAGCTACGCTAACGGCATCTTTGCAACGTTAATGGAGCTGAGGCAACGTCAATAAAAAGTCCGCTTTGGTGATTTTTTCAAAAAAACAATTCAAAAAACCTTCAAAGACAACTATCACTTATACCAGAAGTGACCGTGGACTCCTTCGTAGTGGATAAACATTTACTATCATTAGCGAAATACAGAGATGTATGAGTTATTACACTACAGGACATTATGCTTCTTGCAACACAACTCGCCGAGGATTTGGTTCTAATGCATTCAGTAAGATTGAGCCATGGTAACATACGTAAGGATACAGTAGGTATTGCCTATGACTTGAAATGCAAAAATGCAGGACTGGTGAGTATATGCTTATGCAATTGCAGTGACTAAGGTTTGCTAATCAGATCAAACGCACGTTATATTTTTAACCGAAAGCGACATTGTAACGAATCGTAGGGTTACCTTGGAACGTTTGCCACGGAGATAAAATGCAAACAGGATACGCCGACTCCTTCCGAACACCTGGGCCTGGCACAATAACACTTGAAATTTCCTTCAGTCTGAGAATTTACTAAATCCAGCTAACTCTAAATTCTCATTGGTTGAGAAAATTTTCAGACTCAAGTCAATTCTAAAATTTCATGTTTTATGGTGTCCAGCTCTGGTATAATCCCATTAGGGATTTACAATTGTTGTCAACGTTGAGTCAGTTATCATTCTTCAAATTGCGATGTTTATCAGGATAAGAATTCTCAAACATCCCTTGGTACCTCTACAGTTTTATTTTATTACTTGTATCAAAAATACTGACGTATACATGGAACCTTTAAAGCAATACATATCTTGTCAACAGATCATTCATTATATACATGTGTTCTATTAATCTATTATGGACCTCTCCCGAGGGATCTGTTCTCCTGTACTGTTGTCTGGTGAGGTATAGCACCCGAGCCTAAGGCAACACTATATGATAACTGTTCCCGAGGGAGAGGTCCATAATAGATTAAGTAAATCGCATCACATGTGTGTCTTTTTCCAAGAACAAGAAATTATGAATAGTTTTATATTATCTTGAACCTTTAGCCATAGAATATTGTAATAATATCAACAAATTAAAATCACTCAATCCTCTTGCTGCCAACACTCTGTCGCAAAACGTTACGTCATTGCCAGAACTATTGACGTCACGATAGGGTTTCGCAGGAGCCTATACCTAGGCATAGTCCCTTTGCTACGTATAGTAATCCCGTAGTCAAGGAGAGATGATTTCTATACTAAATAGTATTCACATCGTTACCCAGTAATAAATTAAGAAATTATCATGTGATGTTTTATTGAACAAATAGTAAAAATGATACATATCTTGCTTTACTATCGCTTGATAAATTATTACTTTACTAATGATAATTATTTTCATTGTTACTATGTTTTATTGTTATGCATTTTAAAAGAATTGACCTATGACAACGACAATCGTCTTTTTTATGATTTGTCATTATCAGGTAAAAGAGGTCGTTCACCTGATAAATGTTGGATCAAGGAAAGAGAAACAAGTGTATGTATGTATGTATGTTTGTATTAACAGTAAATCCTGAGTCTACCGACATAAGTAGGTACCAAAAAAGAAAGTCAGATGTGACAGTATGTCGGTAAAGCCATTGTCATCCCTCAACCATATTGCGACCTGGTAAGTTAGTTTATTAACACTATCAATTTTGCGAGCAAAGGCGAGCCCAAGAATACGTAGAAAACAATTCTTATGTTGGGTTTGGAAACCCTGTGTGATTTGCCTCTGACTAATCTCAGCGGGTCTATACCCCCGTACATCTTTAGATCCGCGCATACAGTATATGTGAGACAGATTCAGGGCATCAGCTACTTGGGTCATTAAGCTTAACCAAATTGAAACCGGTAATTACGCTTATCTAACTATATGTGTAGATAGCACTTCATATGACCAACATACGACTGAGGAGTGAAAACGCTCCCGTAACACAGTCTAAGTGAGCAGTAATTAGATAATCTGATACTGGACTCGAAGTAAGTTTTCTGAGGGTGTGTGTCAGGGTTTAGAACCTTTGACGCAGTCGGCTAACTCAGTGTAAAAAGAACAAATCGTGTCGGATACCGGGATTGACATTGTTCGGTTGTTACAGTGAAATGTTACTGTAGATATATAGCAAATAGTTTGTTTCCAGCCAACGATGTCAGATATGATGGTCTGTAGAGTCGGGTTTTACTGTATGTCCTTTCTTTTTGTCGTTGTGGATTCATACATTGTTGACAGTTTTTGCTTTACGTTTACATGAAATAAAATACTCTGGTATCCTATCTGCATTTTTATTCATCTTGATTTTTTAATTGCTTAAGATATATAGTTGAGTTCAATGTTTCCTACTGACAGAAGTGCATGCTTTTAATCCTCTTAAAATTTGACCTGTACTGTTATAAAACCTGTGATTTATATCAGCACTAATTCAATTAAGAGCAAGTGAAATCGAAGAGACAAAATTCCTAGGTGACGATACAATAGACATGAGAAATTAAAACAAGGTTATAGGATTTGACATTCCCAACGGGTTTCATTAGTGCTTTCAGCGACGCAGCATGGGAGAGGAGAAAATATTAAGTTTTAGAATGGATTGCTTTGTAACAGAATCATTTACTTGTATGGTGACATAACCGTAGTCCAGCAAGTGACAAAATATAAAACCTTGGCTCGTAAACCTATACTAACCTGTAATACATGCTAGACTGTGCTATAATCACGACCTCCCGGGGAGGTATAAGCTCCTGGCCGCAATATATTATAATTACGTCGCTGTGTATCCATGCCTGATTTAAGACAAGATTAATTAGAAATGGAATCCTGCTGGGAACATCCATTTCAAGTCTGAATGTACACTATTTATCTCTCTTTAATAATTACAGGTTGTTTGAAGAGTTTTATTGAACGAGATATAAAACAATATTGGCTAATTGAACGGCTGCAGTGATTGATATCTAAGCATGGTTTCACCATCGGAAAGCCTTGTCTTATAATTTCCCAGACTGAATTCAAGCAGTATTGTTGTTGTTTAATACCCTACTCACGAATCTTTCACTTTTAAGGAGACGTCACCTTATGCAGGTGAAGGGCGACAAATTTTGCCTATGTTCAGCACTAATGGTCGTAGAGCAGGGAGGTTTTTTTAACGATCCGACACCTACTGTGACACAGGACCTCATACTTTACTGTCTGATCCAAAAGACAGAGACAGTCTAACGTACCGTGGCTCGGGCTCGAACTCTGGTCCGTTCGATTTGAAGACGAAGACGCTAACCACTAAGCCAAAGCGGCCCTATCTAGGCAGTACATTTAACACATCAGTGATTTATTACAATTATAAATGGTCGATGAATAAGTATTCCTTGGAGAGTTTAACTGAGGTCAATGTGTTACCACGATAATCATTTAAAAGTTACCATCAAAGTGTAGGTAGTGAAGTATTATTCTCCCATTGGAGCTTCTACAGAAAACAACGTAAATGAACTTCGTCAGACCCTTCGTCTGGATTGCTCTTATCTCCTTGGGATTCAGTGAAGGTAAGCATTATTTCAGTATGAAAATACTCTGCATTATTCTTATTGTAGGGTAATTGAGGATCGAGACGCACTACTCGTCTTCTGATCTTAATGTCGTCAGTTCAACCTCTTGTAGAGACGATTTGATTCTCGTGTCTTATGAAATCGACAACAAAAATCATATGAGGTCTGGTGCCACGAGGGATGTTGACGTGTTGTACAAACATAACTCCATAATGACCAGCAGTACCTCGCTTAAGCCAAATTGTCAATTTGCTGAGCCCTTCCCACACGTTACTTTGAATGAATAATGCTAGAGTGAGACTTTAAACAACAGTTTTTCAGCTAATTCCTGGGTTTGTTTTGTTTATTTTTGTTGGTTTTTGTTGTTGTTGTTGTTGTTGTTTGTGGGGTTTTTTTTCCATCTACACATCTTTACCACTTATTTTTGCGTTAGTTTACAATCTCTAATTAGGTTTGTCCACGGTTTGAATCCCATTGAGCGTGGCTGAATATAATCATTCCTTTCAACAGACAGTAAAAATTGGAATCCATGTTAGAGCAGATGCTGACATATTAAACTTAAAAGTAGGACAGTTACCATGATAAAAAACCCATATTAAATAACAAACCTCAATACAAAGTATTCAAATTATAGGTTTAGCAATTCAATATGATTTCGAAGGTACTCTCAATGAGCTTATTTTTAAAAGTATAATAGAAAATTTATAGGATTGATTCATGATGTTAGTGATAAAAGTATGTATCTATCTATTGCCAATCTTAGAAATGACGCAAATGTTTCCGGGCGCCTAGCTTCATCTCTGAATGTGTAATCGTTTGTTAACGACGAACCTGTTCTTAATTTCTTGTTTGTTATTAAGGAATTAAAGTCCGTAGGTTCGTTATCAGTTTTACTTAGATGACTTTTATGATATAGTTTGATTACATTGTACAACAGAAAAATACATCAGTTTATTAACAATATCGTTATTTCCAAAAGACTTTTAGAGCTGATTATCATAATTAGCACCTATCACTCACGGATGATTTTATATCTATGATTTACAATTCATCTAACTTTAAGTATATTAAAAGTAATATGTACCAGAGTTGAATGTCTTTCGGGCGTCTCTTGGGGTTTCCTTTTCGTGCAAAGTTTCATTTTTTCATCAACAATCTATTTATACACCTTTGAGTATACGTTTTGTAATAAATTCTCGAATAATGTATAACATTATGAAATATGTATTGCCGATGTAGTACTCTCTTCACTCATGATGAACGTTGAGTAAAATTTTAGTAGCAAAGTTTTCA
>JACSZP010009436.1:0-24488 GCA_016161895.1 Pinna nobilis | reverse complement strand
TGAAAATTATCTTCCTTATTAGACAATACAAGATATTAGATTTTGTATTGATGGATCTTAAAATTAATCATCCTTATTAGACATGCAAGATATTAGATTTTATATTAACCCTTTCAACACCACAGACCGAAATAGACTGGTCTGGACAATGGAATAGAGCATACCATTCTGATACTTGGGGTTGAAAGGGTTAATGAATATGAAAATTATCTTCCTTATTAGACAATACAAGATATTAGATTTTGTATTAATGGATATTAAAATTAATCATCCTTATTAGACAATACAAGATATTAGATTTTGTATTAATGGATATTAAAATTAATCATCCTTATTAGACATGCAAGATATTAGATTTTATATTAATGAATATGAAAATTATCTTCCTTATTAGACAATACAAGATATTAGATTTTGTATTAATGGATCTTAAAATTAATCATCCTTATTAGACATGCAAGATATTAGATTTTATATTAATGAATATGAAAATTATCTTCCTTACTAGACATCCATGATATTAGATTTTGTATTGATGAATATTAAAATAATCTTCCTTATTAGACATGCAAGATATTAGATTTTGTATTAATGAATATGAAAATTATCTTCCTTACTAGACATGCATGATATTAGATTCCATATCAATGAATATTAAGATTCTTTGTGTCCATGTTTGTAGGAGGAGCTACAGTCCTGGGATGCCTGGGAGTCGGAGGAGAAGAGAAACCACAGCACTAACAATAGCAGTCATGCTCATCAAGGTCAAAGGTCAAGGATGCAGCACGATTCATCATCTGAGCCAGAGGTAGATTACTTCACAGATATGGCACCTGAAATAAAGAGACAGAAAAAGGTATATTCCTACAGCTCACAGCGATACTTCATTGTTGATAGGTCAGACTTTACTAATTACACCTAATTCAAGGGGCACCAAATTTCCAAACACTTTACTGGCCACTTTATAATATTCAGTTGAAAAGAATTGCATTATACACCAATCGGAAAACATCTAACATCCAAAAGAACAGTTCTCCTCACCCTACACCTTCTTAATTAACTAAATTGCCCCTTATTTAGAGGAGTCTGACATGTTTTTATATGATATCCAAGAATTGGCCATTCAATTTATGCTTGAAAAATTGTTTAATTTGATGACATCTTAACACAAATCACCTGTACAAACCTCAGACAGATACTAAAAATACATCGTGACATCACTAAGTTCTTTAGATTTTCTGCCAATGCAATTGGTAAATTTTCCTGTCTTGCAAGTGAAACAATAAAAAGTGAGCTTACCTGTTACTCTAGGCGTGGCCTTGCTAAAAGACCCCAACTGCTCAATCGCTGTAAGTGCCAAATACAGGTCAAAATCATAGCCCTTCACTGGTATTTGGTGGCATCTCCATGTAAGTGAAAGATTCTTCAGTGGATTGTTAAAACAACAACTTAAAAAGCAAATTACATTATCTGTGTACGTAAATCAGCTGATTAGACATTGAAGGAATGGCTATTATTTTTGTTTTGTTTATTGAACCATAACATTAATTTTGTCTGTTCACACATGGTGTAATCTGTGAAGTGAATTATACTACATGTGAACAGCCAGGTTATTGCCATTCCTTATGAAAAATTGTAAGTGAAAAAAAATGTAAATCGTTTCTGTAATTTTCACAATATTTTATTAAACACATGAAATTAGTACTGTACGTAAACGACGCATCACAGCGCATGAATATATGAAATGTTGAGTCAGGAGTTTGTGTAAAAAGTAGTTCCTTTCCTTTGGGCGTGTCCATAGCAAAATTCGAATTTTGAAAATAAATACAAAAATTGAACCAATCAGAATCGATTATCAGTTTAAAATTTATTTACTACTGTATATCAACATAAGTATGTTTTTCATATTCAGGTATTTATTGGCAAAAAGAATGACAATTCATCCTACTCTGGCAATAGATTTGCAGTAGCAACAGATATCCCTCTATCTCATGTAAGTATTATTACCTCTCCTGTAAGTGGTTTGCATATTTGCCTTCTGATTGTGAGGTCATGGGTTCAAATCTCTGCCATGCTGTGGTCAGCTTTCCCTGTCCTTGGGATGAGACAGTGCAAAGGGATGTCTTGTGTCACAGCTGATGTTGGGATGGTAAAGAACCCTAAGTGCTCAATGGCCAGAAGTGCCAAGCATAGGCCAAATTTGTGGCACTTCATAGGCATTGATGGCATCTCCATTTAAGTGAAAGATTCTTTAGTTAGACGTAAAACAACAGTACAATCAACTAGCTTCTGAAGTACAAAGTTGATTACAAGTGTAATAGTCCTCATATTTCTAGTATCTGAGATATTACATACTTTTCTTGATGTGATTTATTGAGTACTTTCGGTTATACTGCCTCAATTTAGGATGAACAAAGTACAAAACAATAGTGTCCCCTGTTGACATGCCACAGCCATCGCAAAAATTCCCATGGAAACCCTCCAATTTTGGTAAAATGTCAGTTTTGGTTGAGAATGTCATGTCCTCTTGATCTGACCTGCAGTCACTGGAAAAGGTCACGCTCAAGAACAACAACCAACATCAGAATAAATAAATATATTAGGCCTTTCCTGTCTTTTAGTGAGATAATAAAAAAACAAGTGATCCCCAAGTGTCATAGTAGGTGTCGGCATATTAAAGAACCCTCACTGCTCAGTAACCAGAAGTGCCTTGTATAAGTTGAACTCAAGCATTGACACAGAAATAATTCTGTTATCTTTATTACATAAATTATTTAAGAGTAACTCTGTTGATTTTTGTAGATAAATGACAGATATATTGACTATAAAAGCTTTTGATATTCCTACAGGGGTCTGAGTTAGGGGTGTGGGAGGATACTCAGAGCGCCTGGGCAGACGAGGCAGCAGAAGATCTGTCGTGGCAGGCAGAGGCAGCCATTAAAGAGAGTCGCAAATCAGAACACCAAAAACGATTACAGGAGCACCAAAAACGGAAAATGGAAAAAGAGGGCGCCAGGGGCAAAAAAGGACAATTCTCGGCAGTGAAGCTGTCGTGACAAAAGTGATAAATATGTGTACATGTATATATATAAATATGTCATTTCATGTTTTGTCTGGGAGTGGAAGAATTCTGAATCACATTTATTTTGGGGAGTCAATTTCATCGATAAGTGAGAAGTGGAGTATTAAGATTGAATCATATTGAGGATAATTTGAGGTCACATTTATTGTGCATAACATACTCAAATAAGCTTTTGTCTATTTGAGGGGTGTATATGAAGGTCAAGCACTCTGTACAACGTTACTCACAGGCAGCCTGTGTTTGCCACCAGGGCCATTATGGTGCATTAAAGTGCTGATCGTGATGTGCTCTCTTAAAACCTGCTCTCTGTGGTTTTCTTAGTTGCATCAATCAGTAATGTTGTAGCAATTACCTATGGCAAAAAAATTGGCTTCAAAAATGTGCTAATGGTATAATTTTCTAACTCTGCTAAGGTTAAACATTTATGGAGATCAAAAACTGAAAAGGGCAAAGAATCTGTTATCTTCCTATTCAAGTGCAGTGACCACTCATAATGACTTTCCATAATTAGATTAGTTCTGAATCAAGGTGAAGGTGGTGTATCTTCATTATTCCCCAATTACAGGAATTGGATAGGTACAGCATTGTGCCATAAGTTTATGAACAAACGCCATTTTTACTATATATTTATAGTAAATTTATGTTTTTTCAAACTGCTCTAATTTTATTACTATTCAACCAATTTCAATGAAACTTTTCTATAAAAATTCATAATTTACTCAAGAATATTTTGATACAAACAAATTTATATTCTGTCAAATGGTTTAAAAAATGCAATAAGAAGAACGCAAGATTAAATTTTCAAGTTGTCAAAAATCCCCAAAATAAGTAACATTATATCGAGAATGTGCATTTTAACATTTTAGCAAGTGAGTTAATCTCATGTAATCTCAAAATCTGCTGTAAGAAAATTATTAAGTTTTATATCTGAAGAAACTACATAAAATTCGAAATTTTGTGTACAAATAACATTAAAATTGGTCCAGTATCTGAGGGAAGTTTTAAAAAATGCAATTTCACTATAAATATACACGTATAGTAAAAAAGGCGTTTGTTCATAAACTTTTGGCACAAAGCTGTACCTTTACTTAGTGCTGTAAATCAAAGGATAAAAAAAGAAATGATCCCCGCTTTACTGCTGTATTTACTAATGGAACTTATTAGTGTACCATGTGATACTTGATAATGTTTGTGCTAGTACTAGTATCTCCGATGGTTACGGAATGTAAGTAATTGTAGTCTTCGTGCTGAAATGATGATAGTGCAGGATATCACCTTCTAGCATGATTCATTACTAATAAAAAAAAAACCAAAAGTCTGGCACAAATGTTATCAGGTATAGCATGGTATATTTCGAATTTCTATTGGCAAAGAAAAGATAACATGGAGCTTCACATATATGAGGTACCCACACATATTTTCCGGATAAATGGAAAGTTTGGATTACTGTAATATATCTTTTTTTTTTCAATGACACATTTTGTTCCTTGCAAATTTCATCTGAAATGAAAGGCATCTGGATTAACCTGTGTTTGAAACTTAATTAAGATTGTTCATGTTATTCCTTTTTGATTAAATTTGGCCAAAATTTACAACTTTTTATGCAAAACAGAATAAAAATGAAGTCAATGCCTTTAAGAAACAAAGCAAGTGATAATTAGCAAAATGCAAAAGTTATCATGTAGGGTCTGTAAAATGTTTAGTTTATCGCCTCTACTTAGCGTAACTTTGAGCCTCAATGCAACCTAAGTTGATTATGTGAGAAAGTTAGCCAATTTTTGCATAAAATTGTTGTTCTCTTCTTGAGTACATCTGTAACCGAGTTTATCCTCCAACAATAAACAAATGCCACCACCATATGGCTGAATGACCGTCAAGTTTGGTGAAAAATAAATACATACAAACAAAGCAAGTAGTCATGTTAATTGTGTTTGTTATGATCATCTTTAACAAGCAATAATGTAAGAAGGCCCCAAACCACAATGGTCACCCTAGAAATATAGACAAATTGAACAACTTGACCTATTCTGAAAACTTTCAGAATTTTTCTTACATTGTCTTGATCTTAGTTTTTCCTTCTTTGCAAGTGTGATCATTGAGTGACACTGAAACATCATTTTGCTTTTGAAATGATTTTGTTTGTTTTTGTTTGCCACACTTGACAGTCTTTTAGTCATATGGTGATGGCCAGGATTACTTGTAGAGGAGAGAACCTGGTTATTAACCCTTTCACCACTGCAGACAATAATAGACTGGTCCAATACAATAGAAAAGAGCATACTATTTTGATACATAGGGGTGAAAGGGTTAATGGTCACGGGAAGAGATCATCTAACCTCTGCAAGTAAACTGACAAAGTTTCTCACATAGTCAACTAAGGTTACAGCAGGGCTCGAACCTACGCTGATGTGAGGCAAGAGACTTAATGCTGTAAAGTGCAATACTCTAACCATTCAGCCATGGAGGCCTTGCTTGTGTTATGTAGGTCACAAGTTCACCTGATAATAGCACTCCAGTTTACTGGTACATGTGCACTAAATGGTAGATTATTCATTTTATGTGACTCATGAGTGGTATGAATGAATCAATTGCTTCATTCGTGAATGATCTATGAACTATGTCCCATGAATGGTGAAAATGTCGTCATATTAGGTCACTCAGAACCAGAATGCACATTCAGGTCTTTGGAACTTCCAATATGATGGTACTTTAAGTCTGGGTTAAGTCGTCAGAATTTTTATTTTTCTGTAATTATGCATGGGTATATTATGATGAAATTAAAAGTCTAGCTGATTATTGTAGTTGAGGTATTAGCATGGACATACAAAATATAAAGTCTATTATTTATGCATTCTTAAGAAAATAAAATATCGCTAACAAATGCAAAAGTACTGATATACCAGATATAAGAACATATAAATCTATATAGCATTCATGGATTGATGTACCATAAATCAGAAAGCTTAGCATGATTTACTTTGTAGATAGTTCTTTTTTGCTGTAATTTTATTATATATATTTTTTGATAAATCATGGTGCACTAGGAGGGATGTTTGAATCTGAATCATACATTTTTGTGTATTTCTTTTTTTATTATTATTATTATTGGTAAAATTTTAGTTTTCAATAACCTGACACCAGCAGTGATTCAGATCATCTTCATTTTCAAAACCAAGTCTCATAATGTTCTTTTTCAGGGGATTTATGAGGTAGTCTGTTTTGGACAAGTATATAAGGCGGTTTTATTTATGTATCATTCTAGCTACATTTGTAACATTTGTACTTTTCAATTTTCTATCTGCATAAGTTTAATTTTTACTATGTACATACCCTGTTTCAAGCTGTTTTTCTATGTTAAAGACTGCTGCAGGCATTCATATTTATAGCTATACTTTGTCTGCTAAAGTCATACATTGGAATTCGGTTACGTCTCCTTGTAAGTAAAAGATTCTTGAATTGGATTTTCAAGGAGGAAATTTTTCCTCCAATATTAAAAAAATAATATTTAGACAATTGAAAAAAAATATTCATATACATGTATCATTTCTTAACACATTATTGCCTGTACATCAGTTTATTTTGACCAAAGATAAAAACATGTGTTTGATTTCTATATGCCCCTATAATCAAAGATAAGTACGTACTTTTATTGTAACATTTTTTAAATACGTATTACTTAATTTTTTCCATTAAATTTCAAAATTTAAATTGTTATTCTACTTTGGTACATGTATCCATTGTATATATTTGGGACAAGTTCTGCATTGACGGTTTCTATTGACCCCTTCATAGACATATTTTCACTGTTATAAGGCATAAATTTCCCTATATCTGGACATAGAAAAGTCAGTAAGTCCCACTTATTAGACAGTTTAAACATGATTCCTAACTTGCATGAAATTAAATTATGGTAGTGGTGTTGTATGAAGTCATTTTGAAAGTAAAATGCACATATGTTGCCAAATATTACTGCCGTTGCTGTAATTCAAATATACCGTTATAAAAACATTGATCTACCTAAGTTTGTTCTATGAAATCTATGTCATTAATGGAAACGTTTTGAAATCAGATGCTGTTAAAACAAAAACTCACTTGTTGTTGCAATATTTCTTATTGATACATGTATCTATTTATATTAATGAAATAAAATTATGTCCATTAATAAGATATGATTATTCATACCAACTTTGGAGTTTTAACTAACCGTTAACTTGCTGTCAAGTTCAATGCTGATATCAGGCTATATTTGCAATGGCAAAATTGTTAAAACAAAGTGTTGCCAAACAGTAAAAAGGCTCAACTGTATTCTATAAGTTGATTTGAACTGTCATGCTGTTTTATTCCAAGTTTTAGAGATTGTGAGCTTGCTCAGGGACACCTCTCTTTCTATCTCAATACTGTCAGTCCAGAAATTTTCGCGGAACTTTATTTTAGCAAATCAGCAGTCATATAATTATTCGCAATACTTTATTTTCGCGCTTGTGAATTATAAGTTAATAATTTGTATTGTTTGATGCATTTTTATGTGAGGTTAATATATTTAGCGTGGACTTTATTTTCGCGAGTGAGTGCTCTCGCGTAATTACGCAAAAATAAAATTCTCGCGAACATTACTGGATTTACAGTAACAGAAAAGATGGTATAACTGTAACTTGTGTCGAAATGAAGCTATTTTACTAGAAATTTGATTCTCATTGACTTCAAATAATTCCAAAATAGTTGATAGAAATCTTGTCTCCAAGATTTCTTTCTCCATTATTTTATAAATCTCATTGTTTGTGTTAAATGCTTTGGTTGAAATTTTATAAATGAAGTATCAACTAGAACTTAAATACATACATTTTCAGTTAGATTGTTGCGTATTTATTTTTGTCATAATTATCATAAAGTATATAGTTGTATTTGCAAATACTAAGGTTAATATTTCAGTTCAAAATCTGAAATATTTTCGAATGAATTTATTTCAATTCTAGTCAGATCCGTCGCTAACAACAGAGAAAATGATCGATCATTCATGTTAAGGGAGGCAATTGTGTAATGCATCTTTCTATAATTAGAAGTATGTAGGAATCTATAACTACTCCTCTTTCCTTCTGAACATTGCCTTTAAGCCAATTGATTATACATTCAATTTGTATAAATTGAAGAATATTATGTTTTTGTCATATCAATTTACAATTTTCTGTGAGGATGAAGCCAAATTAATGATTATCACAAAATCATGTAGCCAGAGCCTTTTCATTTTATTAAATCAACTGTTCCTATTTACTGTGTTGTGTTGTGTTAAGTTTACTCTACCGTTTATACATTAATTAGTCTGTCACTTGTGTCGCAGGAGGGGGATAAAGATGCATTTTGCAAGTCTGCTGTATTATTTTGCTTTGTTCAGGCAAAAATCTTCATAATCTTTGTCAGTGCTTATTACATGTATTATATGTTGGGCATGTTCTTCTTGTGAACATTGTGTATACAGAGGCAAACTGCTGACTAATAAGTAACTGTCACAAAGGTAAAAGAAATCGTAATTACTATAAACATTTCACAGTTTGATACAATGATACGTTTTACATTAAAATAATTGACGACAGGTACAATGGTGTTTATATATTTTTACCATGGGATAACGACGTGAATACTATTTAGTATAGAGATCATCTGTCCTTGACTACGGGATTACTATACATAGCAATGGGACTATACCTAGGTATAGTTCCCCACGAAAACCCAACTTGACGTCAATAGTTTTGACAATGACATAACGTCATGCGACGGAGTGCTGGCAGCAAGAGGATTAAATAGTTTTAATTTGTTGATATTATTACAATATTATATGGCTAAAGCTTCAAGTTATATAAAACTATACATTATTTCCTGTCTTGAAAAAACACACATGTGAGGTGATGTACTAAATCTATTAATGACCTCTCCCTCAGGAACAGTTCTCCTATAGTGTTGTCTGGTGAGAAATAGTAACATTGTCTAACGGCTCGGGTGCTATACCTCACCAGACAACACTATAGGAGAACAGTTCCCGAGGAAGAGGTCCATAATAGATTAATACTTTCTCTGTAAATCATCAAAGAAAATGTTATTAATATGGATGTAAAATATGAATTTTATATTTATGATGCCTCATTGAATGAAATGTAGAGTTACTTGTTTGTTCGTGGTTGTTGATATGACATTACCGGTCACAACAGGACTGTATTGACTATTTTCCATACTCAATATTTTTCAAGAGTTATTCCCCTTTGGTGGCCACATTGTATTGTAACATGGAAACTTTTCTTCTTTAGGAAACCGAATTTGATTACGTTGTAGTAATGAAAGAAACATAATTTTCATCAAATTAGTTGTTTAGACTAATGAATACCTGAAATAAATATTTTACCCCAAATAAAAGTTAGAAAAATGTATAAGCTCCCATACAATATGGCCATCGAAGGGAAATAACTGTAAAATACTGCTATCGGGAAACAGTCTATACACAGGCCAGTAAGTACAGTTACTGACAGACTAAATGATTTTACAGTAATGTGGATTGGTGTCTCGCATTTTCATACCAAACCATGTCATTAATAACAAGACTGTCATCTGAATAATCTATATATCTGGAATAACGTCGACGTGCTATAGCAAGCTGTTACCTACCAAGACAACAGACGGTCAAACTTCAAACTTTAGTTGTAACCTTCCGAACGTATCAGCCATTTCATATCATATGTAGTTGATAATAATTATCATTGGGGTAATAATGACTTTAGCAGCCTAAAACACGACTCAGACGCGTTCAGCAGACACTTAATTTTCATTTTCTTTCTGTTTTGCCACTCCCGCAAAAAGAAAGAAAACAAAGTTGATCTCCGATCAAATCAACGCAATACTACGTATCTCAAGATCTAGTCCTATGTTATAAGCCTTCGTTCAAATTATTAACTTTCGAATGTTTTCAATCAGATATTTCATTTTTGCTGTTTATGACATTAGTTTGGCATTGTACATCGTATTTTTGCACGCAATCCGACATAAGTTAACAAGTCACTCGTACTTACGATCACTGCTATAAGTTTTATAAGTTTTGGAAAGCCAAACGGAGTCATATATCAGTTCCACACTGGATGATTGAGTTCTTCCAGTTTGCCATGAGTAAAGTAGATTCGAAATTAAAAAAAAAAAAAACCCAAAAACTAACAACAATGGCGTAAACTTAACCTACTTTAATTGCCTTTAAATATTCAAGCTCAATCTATTGAATTTTAAATATTTATCTTTGGTTACTGATCAAAAAGGATTAAATAAAGAAAATATCTATTTATTCAACGTTCATGATCAAATCTTAATCCGTTATTGACGGACGAAATTGTTCTATTTTGTCATGTGTTTAATTTTATATTACTGCTTAGTCATCGACCAATTAAATCTTTCATTCTAATTGAATGTAAAATAATAACAAACAGGAGTCACGGTTTTGTTTCTTTTTTATCATTCGACACACTCAACTATCTTTCAGCCATGGTTGCGGCCAATTTTTATTGGCGGTGGAGTAAACCCGGTTACAAATACACTCGGGAAGAGATCACCCGCCTCCCACAAGTAAACAGCAACTTTTCTTACATAATCAACTTCGGTTCCAGCGAGGCTCTAGCCTAAACTGAAGAGAGGCGAGATACTAAGTGGTTTATAGCGCAATGCTCTAACCACTCGGCCACGTAAGCCTTAAGTGTCAAAGAACAATTTCTAATATTTCAGTGGGGTTATATTGATCAGATTGAGCTGCCCCAAGTAACAAATAAACCTCACGTGGCCCATATACAACCACTATCCACTGATTCACGACGATTCAATCGATCGTGTTTACTACACAAAATTACTTGTATGTATATATGATAACCACATCTATCTGATAAGTAATTAATTGGACACCTGTTGGTTGTAGCGAATAATTTATGTAAATTTTCAGCATTCATCATTCATATTTTGAATGATGAACAATAATAGGTTTCAGATACAGTTTTAAGGATTGGCTGATATATGCATATATTTAAAGTGAAATAAAATTTACTGACACCGCTACCTACTGTTAATCCAGTAATATTCGCAAGAACTTTATTTTGGCGTAATTATGCAAGAGCAGTAACTCGCTAAAATAAAATTCTCGCTAAATATACTAACCTGATATTAACGTGCATCAAACAACACGAATTTCTAACTTAAATTCACACGCGCGAAAATATAGTATCGCAAATAATTACATGACCATTGATTCGCTGAGATAAAGTTCCGCGAAAATTTCTGGATTTACAGTAATTTATTGGCGCAAAAGAATCATTAATGTCCATAGATCATTTGAATCATTGCTCAATAAGTAATGGCAAATACATGATACATGTAATTGAGTTGTTTAGAAACTTCTTGAGACTATCAAAGTTTTGACGCCTACGTGAGCTTGATAGCAATGCTATTTTAATTGAAATACTGTATATTAGTGAAAGTGGTAAAACGCCAATAAGAAAAAAGGTACAGTCTAACCTGTTTTAAGAGACCGTCCAAGGGAAGGGGTAAAAAGAGCCACATATGACAGGCGGTTACTTAATTCAGGTGATTTATATAGGAAAAAACAATTTTGGGAACCACTCATTTAGGTCACATAAGACAGGTTTTCCTTTAATTCAATGGGTCGCTAAGGCAGGTTAGACTGTTCTTAGTAAAAACGATAATAATATATTGTCTCAAACAAAGTGTTCCTGCTAAGAACAGGTTCCATGTATTGTTGCCAATATACAAATTGCCTTATAAGCCAAAATGTGAAATATTCCCAACCCCACCAAAGTACTCCTTCATTAAAAGGTAACAAACAGCGATTAGACTCATAACTCGTGTAACGAATATAAGATAGAGAGATCGACAAGCATGGACCGCTGGATATACCAGAGGTGGGATCAGGTGCCTTGTAGGAGTAAGCATTCCGTATCGACCGGTCACACCCGCCATGAGCGCTTATGAATCGATCCATAAATTTCATTTCATAAAAAAAATTAAATATTCCATTATATTCGATAATAAGTGATGATCTGTCATAAATACTTCTATTTCTTACTAATGTTACAACAGGTATTATCTGCTGTAATAATTCCTGATCCAGGTATAGATATAGATATAGATAAACTTTTAATAACAATTTTTATCAGACATCAACTCAGCTGGAAAAATACTGAACATTTCTTGTTGAACGAAAACATAATTTGTTCCCGTAAGATAAAGAAAAAATTCAACAGGAGTGCGAAATACAGGTGTTGAGTAAATGTTTATCTTGATGAAAATGAACATATTTTATCGCTGATCGTTTATTGAACTTCGATGAATATTATATCTATTTTAATTCAATTCAAGTCATATTTATGCATTATAACTTGAGGTTTTACTGCAAGTCATCATTTCGTGAAATGCAAATAAATCGTTTTATCATTTGAGTGATATCGATAACTTTCACATAGGACAATAGGTCATTCGTGTTGTAAAACAAAATGATCAAAACGTGAAAAATATCAAGTAACGAATGCTTTTCATATGCATTTCATAGATTCATTTATGCATGTTGTTATAATGATTATTAAATACCTTGATTAGAATGGGATAAAAACCTTATTCCATGCAATTTTTCTACTTGTCTTCAAAGCTCGAAGAAGGTTGACGAGTTTGCATTGATTATACAAGCAGTCTTCATATTTCATCCGTTGAAGAAAAAAGAAAATAAATTTTTTTATCTGATATGAAAATAAAAGATACCAAGAGATCAATAGACAGAAGAATCACGGGGCCATATACAAATTTGGTGACATTTGGACAAAAACAGACTTCTTGGCCCCAAATCACCAGAAAAACTCAAGCTCAAACTCAGTACTCAACTCAACGTGTTTTCCTCAATTTTTCCTTCAACTCGCGAAAATGAATGAATTGCAAAATGTTCTTTTCCGCATTAAACTTGCACCATAGAACATATGTTACGTTTGCCCTCAAAGTCGCAAAAATGTTCTTTCGCGTAAAACTGTATGACCGCTGAGTCGCTAAACTTTTAGTCTCGCGGAAATTTCTGGATGTAAAGTAATTAGAGCAATATCATTAATTGCCTTTTATCTATTCAGGACAATGTGTGACATTTTAACAGACAAAATTCTCATCACAGATCAATAAATAAAATGAAATATGTGGCATTATTTCTCAACCGTATCGCCTACCTCGATTTTGACTTGGTACTAACACTAAAAATCTGACGCCGCAATAAGAATTAAATATTTTTTGTAGAAAAAAGACTAAAAATTATTACACACATTTATAGTTTGTGTATCTATTGCACTCATTTTTATTCAACAAAAGGTATGATGGAACTATCAATGAAAAACAATAATACATAAACGTTTAGGAAGAAAATTTCTTATGATACATATTAATTTTCTTATCGCAGCTGTTTTAACGATTATGCTATGCCTATTTATTGACGGATGTATAAAAATCAATAATCCAGCGCAAGCGCACTTGGGGTCCTACACGTATACAGGAGACAACATCTTATGTTTAGAAAAATCTGGTACATGCATCAAGATCCAGGTAGCATGTCAGGTAGGTTAACTTATATATGCTAGAAATCGGGAGGAATTAGAACACGAATGACGTAGCGTATTTATTATTTTGTCTTTGCTTTTTAAACATAGACTGCTGGACAATCTATTTCAGGACACATGGTGTGGCGGATCCAATGTTTTGTATTGGAGAGTAAAGTCTCTCTCTTCGTGTATATGTATGATAAGTACATAAAAGTAATGTAAATTTTGTATATACATATATAACTAATGCTATGTTCAAAGTGTTACTTTTACTGTACAATATAATTGGTTTTGTGAGTAAGTTTTATTGCGATGGTCTTAGGCAACTTGTTAATGTATCTATACTTTTCCATGGCACCTGATCCCAACTCTGAATGATCGGAGTCCCGTCTTTTTCCGGTATGTGTGGATAATCGAACCGACGAACGGTGTGTGTGTGTGTGTGTGTGTGAGAGACAGAGAGAGAGAGAGAGAGAGAGAGAGAGAGAGAGAGAGAGAGAGAGACAGAGACAGAGAGAGAGACAGAGAGATTCATCATTGCATGATGTTTTACAAAATCGTGTACAGTAAAACCTTACTACTGAGACCACCTTACGTGCTAAAACTAATCTGATCATTGAGTTAAAATAAAGACATATACTGTCATACTTTATTTAGCTTGTCTTTAGACAAGGACCTGCGATATGCATGTATATGATTACTCCTTTATCAGATGTACATATGGGGCTCACGGGGAGGAGGTGTGACAGGTCAAGAGAGGATGCTTACTCCTCCATGACACCTGATCCCACCTCTAGATATGACCAGAGGTCCGTGTTTGTCCAATATTCACCAAATTGTAAAATGCCTACTGATCCTTAAGGCGATTGATACTTTGGTATCTGTGACTTTTATATTGAGACGTCATCAAATGTCAGTGAGTGGGTTCAGAGTCTAGCCTTTACTCGGATCATAGATCTATGGGACAGTCAGGGGCCGTAACTCTCCGACACCTACTATGACCTTCCTAAACTTTGATTCTAAGCCTTATCCGTTTTAATAGATACAAATATAAAACCGGTTTGTAGGAGTATGCAACTTCAATTTTAACTTTGTATGTATTTTCTGAATGTTTATGTAAAATCATTCCTACACACATATGTTAATGAATTAGCATTTAAAAATCATACATATGCAACAGCGCCAGCAGAGTTATACAAATATCCAAGTTAACAGCGTTGGACTACAGTTTATTAGCACATACTCGTATATGCTTATGTATAAGTATGTAGATCTACGTCAATGTACATTGGTTATACTTTTTTCTCTTTAATACAAACATTCAACCACACACGAATGAGCGGCATAAAGCTGTTGAATATGATATGGTATATACCGTTTCACCGTTGCCCTTTTAGGCAAAACTAAACTCTGGTCAAGACCGCCTTAGCTTAGTGGTTTGTGTGTTCGTCTTCTTTTTCTTCGAGTTCGAATCCAAGCCACGTCGCGATTGGCTGTCCTTGTCACAGTTGGTTTGGACACGTTAAAGAACCCTCCCTGTTATACGGTCATAAGTGCCAAGCATAGGCAAAATATATTGTCCTTCACCGGCACACGGTGACGTCTCCACATAAGTGACACTGAGATTCTTGAGTGGGACGACAATGCAACTAACCAACCAACAGAACGGATACGAAGGATATCTATTGTGACTAATAATTTTTGGCATGTGGTGGGGGATTCACTCTGTTGCAAACAGCCATTTACGCTACGATACTCTATCTCATAAGTAACTACATGCCAAAAAACGACACTAATTGATGGGTACATTAAATGCTTTTAATACTGCTTATGTTGTTATAATGAAATAAAGAATAATACTTGAATACCTAATATACAATGGCATTTTTCATTAAGTTACCAATGAAATTCTGAGTAAAATTCAATATTCCCGTGATTATGTTGCGTCATTATACCGCTGCAAACATGGAAAGTTTATGGCATGCTTTGCAAGCATTTGGCTTCATGGCATAAGTTATGCTTTCCTTTTTATGTCATTCCAATTTATGGAATGTTTCAATGGACTAATGAAACGTAGTAACGTGACCTTAACACCATGAATAAAGTTAACTCAAGATAATTGGATATATGTATTAAATATTCTCGTTCCGTAGGATTCAAAGCGCTGTATGTGGACTAGACGTACAATAAACAACAGTCAGTATTCTAAAACGCTACTACAAAAAGTGACGATATAATATTTTTGGGCTATGAATATGATTTGACAAGAAACATCTTGAATGGTTGTATTGTTGTTTAATGACTCACTTACGAATTTTTCACTTATATTGGGCCGTCGCCATCGCCGGTTAGGTGCGACAAATTTGGCCTTTGCAAAGCACTTCTGGTCATAGAAAAGTGAATGTTCATGAGCATGCCGAAAGCTACTTTGACACAGGACCTCGGATTTTCCTATCTCATTTGAACGGCAGGGAAAGCCAATCGCAGTGCGGAGTGGATTCGAACACCCGACCTCATGATCAGAAGGCGAACACAGTAGCCACTAATCTACGGCAGCTCCGATTTACTTATCTACAGAAAAAAACAGACAAAGGTTGAGCTCGCGGTAAAGCATCAACCGACTAGGCAAAGCTCTTTGTAGCTACGTTTTTGAAATGCTAATTAATTATCTTAATGATAATTCATATATACAGCTGTATGAATATATACAGAATATTCACATGTCTCGATCAATAACGTTTTATTCTCTTGCGTGATACCGAGGATGAATATTCAACACGAGTGCTAGAGCATAAATTTCAAATATTTATTCCAATACTTCTAAAGATATCATTCATCGGCATGTAGACAAATGACCTTTTATCACATCTTCCCAGTATTGTATTTGGCCCGTCACTTATTTGGGCGATCACCTGGGATCATTTACTCATCCATGGTACCTGATTCCATTCGAGCATGCCAAGAGGTCCATGATCATCCTATATTCAATAGATCTGTTTAGTGTCCCATGAACCGCATCATTAGTCGGTACCTGTCACTTCATATCGCTGTACATCTTCAGTGTGTAATAGGTATACAATTTACAACAAGTTGTCCTTTAAATCGATCACTGCTTTGGAATAATTCTGCTCAAATGATAAAATATATATTGTCCAGAAAGAAGTACTAACATATTGACTCATACAAATGAATCAGGGACGACATACAAGATAATACGTTTGTTCGTTTATTCCTTAGTATTAATTAGAAGTAAAAACTTTGATAATAATTTCTGTAAGTAGGTTGATCAATTTTGAAATATACATGGCTACGCGATACAGATACATACTTAAACAAGATATCAAAATGTATAAGTGCACATGTTTATGTTTATTCGCTATGGGAATCGGATTGAAATGTTTATTGCTAGGTTCATCAGATAGATTTTGTTGATCGAATATACTTTGAATGGACAAGTGAAAAAGAATACAACGCACGTTGATATTGAATTAAGTGTCGTTTTACACACAAATTAAATAAACAATTTATATCTGAAATTTTATTTATGCAGCCTGAAGTATCTCTATCAAAATGTGACAAAAACATTCATTGGAACTTGTATTCTTGTATGCACATGTAATATAATAGACAGTTGTATATGCTGTGCCTCGAGGTTTGGAAGGAGTCTGAGACCACAGAAGTGGGCATTCATATTGCAAGACACAAATAAAATAAGAAAGAAGAATGGAAACTGAGTAATAATTATCCTTAAATTCAAAAGTGAGATCAGCTGCTATGGCGGAGAAAGCATCGCCTGTTGACCAGTCAAAAATTTAGGGTAATCCTGTATGCCAGGGAACGAATGACGTAGTAATAAACACATAGATCAATTAAATCAATACATAAAGGGATATAAGATAGATGGACAAATCGTACATTTAAAATTCATCAAAATGAAGATCATCAACAACCGGGAAAATCTGACATCTAATATGAATGATAAACGAAAGGACATCTGCAAAACATTAAAAGTGAACCCGAAATAAGGAGCGAAATGAGTTGCCAGGGAAGAATACAGCATCTTTTGCTTGTCAACAAAACCCTCCACTTTCGTTCTATTGCAGTCGTCCAGTTAGGCACATTCACCATACAACCTGCATCAATTTAAAATAAACACAGAAAGGAAAACACTTGTGAGTTCATACAGTTACCCTTTTTTCTCCGAATATAACAGTTTTCAGTTGAGCAATATTTGTTTTTGAAGTCGAAGAGGATGAGAGAGACAATAAGATGATGGGTAACATATGGCTTCTGTATCTGCGTCTCTAGTAATCTCCGCGTGTCTTCCTTACACAACGGATATTGCGCTACATGATCGAAATCAATACCATCTGTCGCCTGTAAACAGTGTGAAGCAGGATCGCCTTAGAGGGGTCAGCCTAGTGATTATATACTGGATTTGTCATAAAAATTGACCTTGGTTTGAATCCACATTGAACCAATCATGGAATATCTCTTTAGCCTCTACGAGTTTCCAGATGGAATGATTGAGAAATATAAAATACAAATTGATAATCGTTCTGTTAACCTTGAGCAAAGATGATGAGAATTGGCCAAATCAGATCTCTGAAACTCAAGAGTTGGGTGCAGGTACCCTGAAAGAGAGATCATCATCTATTGATATGGGACAGTGATCGCGAATCTACAGTCTAGGTTCTTTGGGTGTGACGTTAAACAACAATACAACCAACCAATCTACGTATCCGGGAAAACTCCGCATCTTCCGCAATTTACGACAAAAACCACTGTAAATGTCCTTGGTAATAAAATAGAAGTGTTTATTGTACAATTCCTAGAGCACAGAACAACAACAATACACCAGTATTAAAGGACTAGAGCGAAACAAAGACGAAAACTTCAATAGGTTAAGATAACGGGTGTTTTAAAAAAGATCTTTATCTGGAAGTACATAAACAGGCATGCTGTTATTTGTTGTTGAACAATAAGCATGTCACTGCTTTAGTGATCCACGAGTGCTTTTCTGGTCAAATGATGTGTGTTTTGTTTTAAATATAATAGGCCTATATCATCAGCAAATGGAAAATAACTTTATCTCTTTCTCTCTCTCACTCTCTCCCTCTCTCTCTCTCTCTCTCTCTCTCTGACTTTCCTTCTCGTTGAGACCGTCATTATCTTAGAATTGTCATTTTTGGACTAAGATTTTCAAATATCGTTCGGTACTTCTTCAATTTACCTCTTTGTGTATCCCTCTACCTCTATTTTTATCTCTCTCTCTCTCTCTCTCTCTCTCTCTCTCTCTCGTGAATCGTTGTCTCACTCTCTATTCTGTGATGAAAATTAAAGGATTCCTTTTCTAGTCCGTGTTGTGCATATTTCTTTCTCGCTTGTGTAAATATAACCCAATCATCAATCATGGGTATTTTGGATAATACAAATTTGATTTCATTCTTTTTGTTTTAATTAAATGCTATTTTGTTTTTGATAAATTATTCTTTGCTTAGATTAGACACATCACACTATTTCCATTTGAAATTTTGCTAGATTTGTGGTATGAATCTAGAATGAGCTAATCTACTTTATTTTTGCATCCTTGGAAAATTTGCAAAAAAGGAAAAGAAAAAAGATATTTAGACAATAGCATAAGAATAAGCTTTTTATGTCTTAAGCGATCATTTATTTCTAATTATGTTATATTATCATCTAAGGACAAATAGACTTTTGAATTATATCTTCAGTTATAGGATAACTGTCTGCTCAAGCTTTATCGGAGATTGGAAAGGAAGGCAAAAAGAAGAAATATATCACCGAATATATCTGAAATACATGTTATTCAGGCAAGCTGGAATATGTACCTTTTTAGGTGTGTACTCCGGTTTAATTCGCGAGAATTTCAAATTCTTGTAATTACGCAATAATACTTACTCGTGAAAATAAAAGTATCGCTGAATGTTCTATCCATACATGAATGTGAACTATACCGAAGGTTTTATATTTTCCATCAAAGTCGTGGAAATATCCTCTCGCGAATAGATGTAAAACCATCGACTCGCAAAAATAAAATTTTGCGAACTTGATCAAGTTATAAAATTCTGTAATATTTCATTCTGTACAACCTTGAAAGAAATTATTTTGATATATACGGGTTACTCCGTTTACTTGATCAAGAAATATGACTCACGGCGGTGTGGCGGGTCAATATGGTATGCTTACTCCCCTAGGCACCTGATCCCACCTCTGGGGTATCCAGGAACCCGTGTTTGCCCAACTCAATATTTTGCGTTACTTGTAGAAATAATGAGATCCATCACTGTTCGTTGCCTTTATCTTTTCACCTTAAAGGCGACTTCTGATTACTAACTATCATTATCACTGGTTTAGGTGAAAATTGGATTGCAGTAAATTTATCAAATGCTGTGAGGAATGCAAAAAATACATTTTATATCTTTGATTTTGTAAATTGATAATGTGCAATCGAACAAATTTAGCTAAAGGCAAAAACACCCTGGAGTGATGAATATGATTTTATGTAATGCATATATCGATTATACACATGTGCTCAGTTTGTCCAAATACAGCTGCATGAAAGCGAGCTGTAAAGGAAGATTTAGAAATATGTTTTACCTGACATTGATACTTATGACACAAATGACATTTTCAACAGACAACGATAATTTACTGAGGTCGTAGGGTTTCCGTGGAACATTTGCGACGGGTGTGGCTTGCCAACAGGGGACCTAACTACGTCTGGACACCTGATCCCAAACCGTAAGGGATTTGCAATTGTTTTTCATATTGAGACGGTTATCATTCCAAACATCAGGATATGAATTTTCGAATATCCCTTCGTATTCGAATGAAAATAAATGTTTGATATCAGTACCATCTTAAAAACAGATAAAGTTTAATTATTTTTTCTACTTACACTAAAGTGGGGCCTCCGCGGCCGAGTGGTTAGCGTGTTCGTCTTCGAGCCGAGGAGTCCGGGGTTCGATTCCCGCAGCGCCACTCCGCGGTTGGCCGTCCTTGTCTTTCGGATGAGACAGTAAAAACCGAGGTCCCGTGTCACATTAGGTATTGGCACGTTAAAGAACCCTCCCTGCTCTACGGCCAGCAGTGCCGAGCACAGGCAAAATTTGTCGCCCTTCACCGACACACGGTGATGTCTCCATATGAGTTAAATATTCTTGAGTGGGTCGTTAAACAACAACTTACACTTAAGTGCAACTTACACTTGTCCTATATCGTGTCATTATGCACCATCAATTTTCTGATATTTGAATAAATGTAGTTTCTTGTTTGCTACTTTTGGAAAATGATAATAATAATTCCCCAGCATTAGCCATATTTAAGTTGAAAAACCATACGTTGTTAACCTAAAAACGGACGCTCGGTTAAACATTTCCGTTATTTCAAGATAGAGTCATTTGTCGTTCAATAGATAAATTTTCAATGTCTCCTTAGTATTTTCAACCTTCCTCTCTTAGTTTAAAAGTTTTGTTGCTATTTTAATTTATTCTTCGTGGTCATTTTTCAAAATGATACATGTCGTTTCAGTACCACACACCTATCGATACATTGTCTGACACGGATGAACATTTCGAGCACGAGAATAAAAGTTGGTCTTACTGACGACTTCGACTGGAAATGATGTAAGGGGCTAACTAAGAACCGGAAGTAGGTTTGACCATCGGTGTGGGTTGGTCTCCAGAGTATCTATAATTTGTAATGTATTTTGTCCATACTCTAATCTGGAAACAATTGGCGAGACGACAAAAAGTGACTCCCATGCTTGACTTCAGTAAAAAGTATTATGTTAAGAACATCTTATAACAGTACTTTTGATTTTATTCCAGATGAAATGAAATGACGACTCAGGAAAGTATCCGTCAGATCTCGAATCAAAAGTCGACAAGTTTCACTAAAATACCAAGCGACGATTCGGATCCAATCGAAACTGAAGCATGTGACACGGACAGTTTAGACGGATCCGTAGAGACGGACCAGGATCAGAGAGAAAATAACATTGTCAGTCCTACCAGCAAAGAAGCATATAAGTTAGATTTCACAAATCAATGTGCCAATCTTGAAAACTGTAAGGAACTGGCGTATGATGACGATAACTTCAGCCAGACAAATTCGAGTCTAACCGGAAGTATAGGGGACATTTGCATGTCCCCATCAGACATAGTAAATAGTTTTGGTACCGACAGAGTAACAAAATCGCTGTGTAGGAGTAAATCATTCGCAGAAGATAAATTGTCGAGCAAAGAGAACTCTGATAAAGATTCTTCAAAGAAAATATCAAAAAGGTATCACGTGGACTTGTCACGTGTGACTTCAAAGATAAAAACGTTGCCTGTAGGAAAAGATGGACAAGGTCCAAAAGTCCAAAAGACTCGAGCGTGTATGTACAAACGCGTGTCTGATGACTGCTGTGGAATACGGGAAACTCTCACTAGCAGAATGAGGTATGAAAAGGGCCACGTGGCCCACGAGAATCACGAGTGCACCGCAGAGGAATACATAACGCCCACGCAGAGAAAAGATATCGAAATTAAGCACTTGAAACAGGAAGTGAAATCTCTGAAAAGAGATATCGATGAGAAAAATAAGGAAATAGAACTTCTGAAACAAAATTTGGACAGGGAAGCCGCCATGATTATTGAGCAGAAAGAGAGCGACAAAAAGGATTTACGAATGGAGCTAGAAATCTTACAGCAGAAACACGAGGATCTGGCAGAGTCCTACGAGAAGTCTATGGAGGAGGTAGCATGCCTCCACAATACTATAAGTACCTTAAAGGCAAGTCCATTCATTTAGCATGCATTTATATTGTCTGGATTATGAGGGGAAAGATAGGTTCTTCTCTAAAATTATACTGAGAACTGTAAGTAGTTTACGCATACAAAGGTAAATGTTGCATTTTTAAATTTATTATATGTGCAATATATATGTAGAGGCATGTTTCGACGGTCATTTTCATTTTAACAACAATCATTTTCATTCATTTGTCGATTCAATATACCCCAGTGGACTCAAGATAAGACACTACAGAGTCTTCACCGTCAGCGTCCTTCTTGGATATTTTATGGAATATAAGCTTTAAATTTACAACTCAACTTATAATAAACGGGACGACTTCAGTTTCACCGTTGTCAACTTCCCATATTTATGTAGCAATATTCCATCCTCATCTGCACATGGAGCTCGATATGTAAGAGCTCGTTCAGCGTATGACCAGTTTGTAAATCAAGGCAGGCTACTGACAAGCAAGTTTATGTAACAGGGTTCCAACAATCTCGACTAACATAAGCTTTTAAGTTTTAGGGTCGGTACAATGATCTGGTTTGCCGAAACGACCGTTGGAGCGAATGCTGTCTGACATGTTTCATAACGGTTTACATACTGATTGACTCCGTTTACCTGATCAAGACCGAGGGCTTACGTTGGGTGTGACCGGTCAACAGGGGCTACTTACTCCTTAAAAATATTTATATGTCTTCTTCATAAGAATTATGAGATCGATCAATGTCAGTTACCTACCTTTTTATCTATTGGTCCTTCAGATAACGTAAACAAATATATCAAGATACACGATAAACCATACTCTTAAATGCACGTACTGTAAATCCAGTTTTATTCGCCGAATTTGATTTCCGCGTAATTACGCGAAATCGCGAAAATAAAGTTCTCGCTTAATATACTCACCTAACATTGATATGCACCATACAGCATTAACGTTTTTACTCAACATAAACGAGCGCGAAAACATATTGTCGCGAATATTTGTGAAGCTACCGATTTGCCAAAATAAAGTTTCGCGAAAATTTCTGGATTTACAGTATTGTAAATTTCAACTTATATAGTTCATAAATTCCAAGTCCCAGTCCACTGTGAACGAAACTTACTGGAAACAGACTCCTTACTTGAGTATACTTGAGTATACAGAGAATCTTCATTTGTGGTAATGTTGAAACCGATGATCCCATCTTATAAATCATTGGATGGAATGCTGTCTGACGTGTTTCATACCGGTTGTTAGACCGTTCTTTCCACACTGATTTTGACTACACCGTTTACCTGATGAAGACATAGGGCTCACGACGGGTGTGACCGGTCAACAGGGGATTCCTACTCCCCCTAGGCACCTCGGCACACCTCTGGTACACCTCTGGTGTGCCCAGGAGTCCGTGTTCGCCCATCTCTTTATATGTGTCTTCCTTATAGGGCTTATGAGATCGATAACTATTCGTTAAATTACCTGTGTTTCCCTGAAATAATAAAAAAAAAAACGTCAGCTGTCTTCACCTGACTGGTTTTACCCCCAGTGATTCGTATCAAGGTGATTGACGTAAATTATAGATTGATAGTTCAAAGCAGATGATGAACAAGCTTTCATATTTGGTATCGTTCTGTAGGAAACGATGTCAGCAAAAGAAAGAAAGAACGCTGAGATTTACCTAGAGATGTATAGGAAAGGACAGGAATCTGCCAAATTTGAACGGAACGAGGAGGTAATGACGTGTTGTATGATGACAATATCTTGGTAAAATCTGGTCAGTATAGCGAAATAAGTACATGTATAGTAAACCTTAATCTGTATGCTAGAAGTCAGAAATCTTGGCGGGTGTGACCGACCATCAAGGGAAGCTTACTGCTTCAGGGCACCTGATCCCACATGTGGGTGTTCAGAGTTCCTCGTTTGTCCAATATTCACCAAATATGTATATACACATGTGTTCTCGTGCTGTTCTTGCGATAGTATCTGTGGTTTACATATATATATATATACATGTACATATATA
>JACSZP010009435.1:0-10324 GCA_016161895.1 Pinna nobilis | reverse complement strand
CAGCCCAACCAGCGCCCTGTCATTATTCCAGATTGACTCCATCAGTGGTAGCATTACATCTAGAATTTCTCTTGTTAATGTCCCAGATGACCTTTACAGGGTAAGATTTTCTGCCATAATTTTTATACATTTTGTAGTTAATGGAAACTTAAGTATGACAGTCTGTATTCTATGTTTCCTAAGTTCTCAATTTTCATTGTTGTCTTCATTACTGGATTACAGCTTACAGTACAAGCAGCAGATCTTGGATTCCCACCTCAGTCAAGCCAGATAACAGTTACAATTCGTATATTACGTGAAGGATTGCCTAGATTTGACCAGGAAGAATTCACAGTGACATATGGGGAAGACTTATCCATTGGCAGCAACATCATTCAGTTACAGGCAACAGACCCACTGTCTGGTACCACTCTGGTCTATGACATTACTGGAGAGGGTAATGCTGTCACAATGTTCAGGATAGATCAGACCACAGGGCAGATCACACTGGCTCAGTCATTTAGGACAGACACATCAGCATCATTCCTGGTAGGTACCAAATACTTCGATTAGATATGGATGCATATGTTTACATTTGTTTTGTTTACTAGTATTATTCATTACTGTCTAGTTCAGTGTTCTCCCTAGGCCCTTATGGTGTGTTGGTACCACCATGCTATTTCAATTAATTACAATGCTATCTGCGTCACCCCCACTCCATATTTTTTTTCTCCCACCACCACATTATTAATATTTACATAACTTAAGTGATTTACAGGTTAATTTACATAGAAATGTTACTTATAATGCATCTCCATGGGTAGTCATACTATAAACTAGCATTTACTAAAGGTTTTATATCCACCTAAGTACCCTCATGCCATGCAGAATTTCGGGGGAGAACAGTATGCTGTTGACGGTCCACTCAAGTGACTTTTCTTTTATCACCCATCCTTTGAAAATTCACCCTATTTCTTTCCTCATGTGTAGTGGGAGTCTCTATCAACTGTGAGTAGAGTTTTTTTGGTTTGTTTTCTTAATGCTGCATAGTGTCTTCTAGACCTATTTAGAAAATATTAGGGCAAAGATGAGGGAATCTTTAATGACAGAAACTGCAATTATTCTCTGAGAAAATCTCATCTGAATTTCAGTGTATTTTTGCATTTTGCTCTTCAAAAAAGTATTTATAAGAAACTACTTATATTTTTATATCATTATGCATTCACATTCTTTGCAACTGAACATTTTGGAGCATAATTGTTTCACCAACGTATCTTATAGCATTTGTTTATTTCATATTTTAATAACTTTGATGGTAATGATTATTAACTAGAAAGAAGGACACTGTTTTTGATAATTTACATGACATTTGCCCTTCACCTAGGTTTAACTAATTTAAATATCATGATAACAAATTTTGACTATCTGTTAATTGTGCAGAAAGATGTTCTGTGGTTTAAAATTATTCCATGTGCTTGTTATTTCTTTCAGATCCGTGTTGAGGCCTACAGATTAAGTGACAGCACAAAGCGTGCTTCTACCAAAGTACGAGTATTTGTGACCAGAAACACTGGGGCACCAGCATTCTTACATGGAAATCTAGAATTAACCATTCTTGAAGATCAGGCAATTGGAGTTGGTATAGTGGATGTGAATGCCACAGATCCAGATAGTGTATGTTTTAATTGTTTAATATCATCTGGATTGCAAAGTACATTGCAGTTCAATTATCAAATCCTCCTATTTATTATTTTGGAACAAGCCAATTTCTAAGATATCATAATAAAAGCATTCCGTAGCTTTTGAATTTGTATAAAATAGTATAGTATAGATTTAAATACATTTTTCAGTGTTTATGAGAGAAGTCCTAATTTATCAACAATTCTGGTGCATGTATATTAAATTATTCATGTGTTCTTATGAACACAATATTATACATTTGTAGTCTATCTTCAAATAATTCTTTTTCAAACACACAGGGAGAAAATGGCAGGATTGATTACTTACTCAGTGGAGATGATTCTATCCCAACCTATTCCATTCAGTACTTCTATGTTAACCCTATATCTGGTGTTCTGTATGTGACAAGACGTTTATCAGATGATGATGCCAGACCATCTAGATATGTTGTAAGTATTGATAGTTGTATGAAAAACTTTGTAAAACAGAAACTTAGCATAGGATATATTCTTTTATAGCGATGACTTTCCCTATGAACATTCTACATTTACTGCTATATTCATGTTTACTTGTGTTGTACATTTGAGAAATGTTGACATTAAAAGCATTCTGTTTTTGTGTTGTATGCTTCCTGCCATGTTAAAACCTCACATATTGTTTTCTATCTGCTAGTAATGTAGGAGACATTCCCATGGAATTATCGTTGGAATTAATGAAAGGTTTGGATTTAAAGCTTAGAGCTCCAACCAATCAGCAATGGATGTTCATCTGTTTCATAATTTCCAGAAGTTTAGGATTATCTTTTCAATGGTATTGATTACATCTCTTGTTCACTTCTCCTTTGTAGCTTACAGTCATTGCATATGACAATGGCGTACCTCAGTTGAGTGGCAGAATGACAGTGACTGTCAATGTTGTCCGCAACAGAAATGGACCAGTGTTCACTAATGTTGCTTATGAAACCACGATAGAAGAAGCAATAGGCTCTACAACAAGTGTCATTACTGTTAGAGCCACTGATGCCGATGGAGTAAGTCTATGATGATAACTCATTTAACTGTATATACAGTCTAGTATGAACATTAAAAGACTACCGTACCCGTTTTTCTCAATCAAGCAGTTGGAAAATGCATGGTCTAGGTTATTACTTAGAATTTAGGTGTACATTTGTACTTACTTTGTTCAAGTAACACATATATGCGTGATGAACCTGAACTGAAGATTTACATTATTTATTACCAAATATAATTTTCATTGTAGATTTAGCATACTGTTATATGTTACATAGCTGATACTAAGCTTCAGAATTCCTTGTCTTTTTACATGCCTGCTATAAGAGGGACAAGAGGAACACTTATGTATTACATGTAAATAATCATGAACATTTACTTAACTTTAGGATGGAATTTCCTACAGCATCGTTAGTGGTGCTCCTGGATCTTTGTACTTCACAATCGATAGAAACAATGGAGTAATCTTTGTGGCAGCACCACTGACACAGACTGGACTGGAGCAATTTGTGGTATGTATTCAAAGGCTAATTATCATAGGGCTATTAATCAGGGAGTTTCATATTGGCCTAGGTAATTATGAGGAGACTTCTTGTAATCCTGATTGTATGGAGCTTGTCATTGTCATACACTAAATCAAATATCTAGTCTTCACTTCACTGATCCATATTGGAATCTACTGCACTACCCTTCCATATTCTCCTGTTTTCAAAAAAAAGAACAATCTGTCATGTGAAAATGTAATGCAAGACTAAATTACCATTTATATAGGGGAGCGCTAGGGGCTGATGTGCAAATATTATGGTGTATCACAAATTCATGTATAGATGAAGGAAATTTACAAATGGTTATGTTTTTCCTTTGCAGTTGACAGTACAGGCAAATGATATACCCAATCAAGTGGCAACATCCCGATCTGCACTTGCCCAGGTTACAATCAATGTGTTGCGCAATCCAAATGCTCCAATATTCCAGCAGAATCTGTACAACATCACAATATCAGAATACATCAGTGTACAAGACCTGATACTGACTGTCTCTGCTCAGGATGCAGACTCCTCCTTTGTAAGTATTGTTATTTATTGCTTTTAAAGCTAAGTACGGCTAAATGTACAAGATCACTTGATCTCATATTCATGTAGATATTTTGATCATCATGTATGAACTTCTTGGGCTTTGATATGTTGAATCCATGCTGTCTACTCAGTGTTGTTTTTGCTTTACACCACATTCAACAATCTTACAGTCATATGGTGGCTGCCAGTTTCTATGTATTTCCAGGAAGAGACCACCAACCTTCTGCAAGTAAACTGGCAAACTTTCTCACATAATCAGCTTGGGTTCCAGCGGGGCTTGAACCTTGGCTGGCTAGAGGTGAGAAACTGAGTGGTTTAAAGCACCTTGCTCTAACCATTCAGCCCTCTACTCAGTGTAGTATCCATCGTCACTTGACAACTGAAGACTATACCAAGCAATGAGCACTATACATACGCAAACAATACACTGCACTGCCAAAAAGTTATTTCTCCCTTCGTAAATAATACTGGTACCCAACTCAAAGTGCAGCAAGTACTAATCTTTTGAGGCTTATTTGATGTTTGTAATTTTATGTGACACATGATGTACTTTATGGCCTTTATGGCCCTTTCTCTTGTAAACTCTGTGAACTCTTATAGCGTTTTTGGAGAAATATAGTCCTCTCATCTTCAACTTGTGGACTATACTCCTCCAAACAACACTATTTAGGAGAATGGTTTGATCGGGAATGGGCCATAATAGTTTAATATAATTCAAGGAATAACTTAACTTTTACATTCCTTGTTGTACGTATTCCTTGTTATATTGTTACCACCAAGCCTATTGGTGTTTTTGCCTTTTGAAATATATTGGTTAAATAAAAATGATGTACAGTGATAAAACACAATTCTGAAAGATACACAAGTAGCATAAATAAAGGATGCATTTTTATTCTTGTGTTCATCAAAGACACTTTCACTTTTAACAAAATGTATTTACTAACGAGATTTTAATTTAAGTACTTTTGTCACTTTTTATGAAAAGAGAGGAGAAAAGTCACAAGCTCTCTTATTCATTATCTTATATTCTAGTATGTTCATTTGCATATATATTAGTCTATCATTTATAAATAGTGCATATGGATATTAAGTATAGGAAGGACAAAATGAACCAAATTATGGAAAGTGATAGGCACGACAAAATTAAATTGTTTCGTCAAAATTGAATAGTTATACTCTAAGTGACATGTTTTCCACATCTCTGTGTTGTATTAGACTTAATTCTTTGCTTATATTTATTTCAAAAGACTGATAGTGGACGCTTGAAGTACAGCATCAGAACCAGCAGCTATGTGCCACCTAATAACTTTGCTCAGTTTGTCATCAGTGAATCAGCCGGAGGTATATATCTCAGTCAACCATTGACCCGTGATGGAGTACCCAATCAAGTTGAGGTAATATACGAATATTGCATGACTATATCTTGAGTACATATTCTATAAATTTGAATTATACCCATCCAAACATCTGGTAATTTTAGAGTAATCAATTTAGGATAATATTGGTAGAAACCCATCAAGGATTTTATTCCTTTGCTATTACAGTTATCAATTTTTTTTATGTAAATGCAACTGGTTACAGATCCATATTAAGTATCAGTTCACCTATTTTTATTTATTTCATGACTCTTGAACTAAAAAAAATCATAATGTGGTCAGTTTTCTTGACACTTTCTTCTGCTTTTGCAGATATTGAACTGATTTTATTTTTGCTTGTTAATGTATATCAAGGAGTTGAAGATCCAGTTTAAGTTTTGCTCCATTTTAAATTTACTTAATATAATAAGCAGATTTATGTCTCCCTGCAGTTTTCTCAAAAGGAAACATTAACTTGTTTCTGTGTGTAAGATACTAGATAGTAAAAATTTGATATTTGATAAAAATAATGTCTTCTTTACATATCTAATATCACTACATTTGACAGCTGATAGTACAAGCTACTGATTCTGCAGTCAATCCAAAATCTGGCACAGCAACGGTATCTATCTTCATTGTAAGAAACCTCAACACCCCAACATTTGCACAGTCACTTTACACAGCAGACGTTGTAGATGCATCTGCAGTAGGAACATCATTATTCACGGTGACAGCAGTGGACAACGACAGAACTGTTCAACTCAACAGGGATGTAAGTGTACAGTTATCATTATGTATTTTGTGCAACAAAAATGTCTATCAGGAATGAGTCAAAATTGTGATTATAAGTTTGGTCTACTCTTTTGCCGTCTGTGTGTTTACTCATGCAAATAGTAACATATCTCCAATAAGGTTCTGGAATAAAATTGTAATAGAAATAGAAATATTCTTTGATTATCAATAATTACAAGGTTCTCTGAGCTATATCATATAAAATTGTTTTTTATCCACTAAACATTATTACTAGTGACTCACTGCATGTCTAATCAATAAGCAAATCAAATATTTACATACAGCAGTAACTCACCTAAAGACCCTACTCTCCTAGGGGACCACCTTGCAATAAACACCATCAAAATTCAGTCTGTCTGTCACTCTTCAAGGTTTACTTTAGTTGCACTTAGGACACCATGCTACTAATCAGACCCAAAATCAATCACTTGTGTGGTCTTACGAGTATGCTTCCAATGTATATACAAAAAAAATGTAATATGGAAATTGTTCATATTTATTTCATTACTAATTTCCGTAATTTCAGACACCTAATGCAGAGTTTGATTACCTGGTTGACCCAGATTATCCTTATGAGGGGAGCTTCTTTGATGTGACAAAGGATGGAATTGTGTATGTAAGGAAGTCTCTCATTGGAGCCGATGGAAGGACACAATTCAAAGTGAGTCATGATATTCAATACTAGGACCAATATAAAACTTGTACAGCATTATCTATATATGGGTAAAGCATTTTGTCATACTTCTTTTTTTAAATAAATGTCTTTGTTCATTAAGATCATCAAGATTTGTTACAGAAAATCATATTCATGCCATAAACAGTTAATACTGTTTGTAGACAGACATATAGTATCTTGTCATGAATATTACACAGTGAAGTCACATATAATGTTTTTCTTACAGTTTTACATTTTAGCAGTGGATCGCAGTTGGAAGCCATTAGCTGGCCGCGCTGAAGTCCTTGTTAACATTACATATACATCTGCCACGCCCCGTGGAGTAGGGTTCACTCAAACATTATATAGGTCAGTTGATATTGTGCAAGATGAAATTTCTTAGGAATGTCATCTTTAACTTTAGTTTGCCATTTGGAGGTATTGCAATTTTTTGTATGTTCCAGTTTCAACACTAATCATGTGTTTATGGTTTTGGCATTGTAAGAGTTTAAGTAATAGCTGCTGTTTGAAGTGAAATTTTTAGGATGGTATTGGTCAATTACCAAGGAATAAGCTAATGATAAAATATTTCTGTTTAAGAAGGTTAATCTTGACTCATTTTCAATTATATCTATATGTATGCACAGTATATTTGTTGTTATTTTTTAGATCATTATTGGCACATGTTTTCTCAGCTTTTTATGCACCTTTAAAATGTGGCTTATTATAGATCATACCCAAGATCAATTTATCTTTTTCTTTTTCAGAGTTGATATTTTTGAGAATTTAGCTCTGGATGGAAGAATACTACTGGCTAATGTTGAAAATCATGATCCTGACACTTTGCTTGTGTGTGAAATCTTGTCAATAACTCCAACACCAACAACAAGTAAGCTAAAATAGAATTTAAGTAGTACCAGGGATATTCCAAAATACAAATCCAATCAAATATGACAAGTTGGGAATTACAGTGGAAAATGTGGAAAACAATTGCAAAGCCCTAAGGAAATGGGACCAGGTGTCTAGAAGGAGTCAGCACCACCTGTTGACATGTCACATCTGAGGCATATGTTCTATGGAAACCCTGTGAACAAAACTAAACCACGTCATATACAAAACTGATTGAACGACATATTTGATTTCCCTATTTCTTTTATTCTTTGCATTCCACACTCAACAAATCTATAGACCCATTTCATGATATCTTACTTATTTCATAGATTTTTATGACTTAAAGTAATAGAACAATTGAATCTCTTTTGCTTTGTAATTTGAGCTATAAAAATATGCCATAGTTTTGTCTACATGTCTGTTTGATATTTATGTACAATGTACTTTCAACTTGATTGTTTACTATTGACATTTAGTGTCTACATAAATTTGCATTTTGAACTCTCAAGTTTCCTTTATGTATACTAAAGGTGATAATAATTTTCTTCAGTAGTTAATGATTGACATTTGAAAAAAAAAAATTGATGGAATTATCATATCTTCTTAGATTTTAATCCCTCAGAGTATTATCCTTGAGATACATTGAAGTAATAAGTACAGTGGAGCCTCTTTATTCTTGGTACCTTTGTTCCCAGTAATATAAGTGAAGCATCTGCATTATTGAAGCACACTGTCTGCAGGGGCAAATTCAGTTTGAACATTCTTTCCCTAGCAAATTCTGTCCAGAAGGTGAAGCATTTGGATTATTGGTGTCCAGATTAATGAGACTCAACTGTACATGACTTGATTTGCTTGTTACTCAGTCAGTTATTTTATTCATGTTTTTGCTTTTGCTCATTACCTCTGTATAACAAAACTGTCTCCCTGATTTGCATGACTGATGTTTTATTTCAGCCATCTTTGACATCCGGGCAGTTTCATCATCGTACTGTGAGCTACTTGTAACTGGTAACATTGACAGAGAAGTAAGTGGAGAGTATATTGTCGTCATACAAGCCAGAGAGACCAACATTAGAACCAAGAGACAAACATATGGTCAGTTTATTTCCACTTTTTTGTCTAGTTTGTGAAACTTGATGCACTGCTTATCAAATTGCCTTTTTCAGCTTTGCAAAGATAAGATATTATTACTAGAATAAATTAAAATAGAAAGCTATACACTTTAAATCATTGAAGAAAAGGGGTACAATATTAATTCAATATATTCCTATTTTGTATTATTTTAATAGAAAATACTTATTCATTATGTTTTTTTCTACTATGACAGTGTACAATACATTTGGAAATGCAACTGTAATTGTCACAATCCTGGACAGAAATGACAATGCTCCAACCTTCCACTACCCAAGATATCCACCACAACTTTTGACAGGTGCCTTCTACATAGGTGCCATTCCTATTGACTCCCCTGCCGGAACCTCTGTCATAACCATAAGTGTAAGTACAGTCGAGCCTCATTAATCCGGACACCTGTGTTCCCAGGCAAAGCAACAATATTATTTGTGATAAATCTATGCAATTTGATAGCACAGCTACTTTAAACTTTCTTAAAACAACAAAGTTTATAAATGCAGGAAAGGTTGAAAAAAAAAGACTCAAATACCAGACTTGGCCCTCTGATATTACTTTTTGAGTAAAACTGGCCAGGTAGTATTTCATTTGTGTTTTATACCTACATGTATAATGTAATAAATCATCAAAAGTTGGATAAATGAGTATAAACCATATTTAACACATCACACTATTAATCCAATTATCAATCTTTGTTTATTGACCATAAGTGATTTTCACATGTACAGATTTAATCCAATTATCAATTTTTGTTTATTGACCATAGGTGATTATTACTTGCCCAGAGATTGTGTTTTTTAACAATTTACGCTTGGTGGTTTTGAAAATTGGTTGACTGGTCAGTCATTCACTGTCCAGATTATTGGGACAAAATGCAATGCAAAATTAATATTTGTTGTCAAAATTGACTGTCCGGATCTGGAACCTGAAAATCCGGATTAATGATACAAAATAATGCATGAAAATTCTGTTCCCAGCAAATTTTGTCCGGAAGGTGAAGCGTCCGGATTAATGAGGCTCGACTGTATATTGTGAGCATTAGATTGATCATTTATGGGACTATACTTACAACTTTATATCTGAGTTTTTGTTCCTATCTTTTATTAGATTTGTAATGAAATATATAAAATCTTAATTTTCAAGTGAATACTCAATAGACAAATAGGAACCATGTGCTGTGTCTAAAAGTTTATGCTAGCCATTGATATCTTGTCATTTGATCAGCATTGGACACTAGTCAGAACATGTCACTACAGATTGTAGGAAAATAGATAAATATATAAAAAAAATCACTTAAGCTTTCATACTTATTATGTTGAGTAACATGAAAGTAACTGTAGTACTTTGTCATTGTGTTTTGGTTTTCTTCATTTTTAGGCAAGTGATCCAGATTTAGGAGTCAATGGCCAAGTAGTATATCAGATGGTAGACCCAAACCAGGAATTTGCTATCAGTACATCTGATGGGGCCATCTTCACTTTGTCAGAGTTCTTTAACGATCAAAATTATGTCAGTCAGTATTCATTCAGAGTCAGAGCTTCTGACCAAGCATCAATTACAACTCGAGAATCAAGGGAGACAACTGTTTATGTAAGTATCTTATTTGTGTCATACAAATATATATCATTTTCACATTCATTGATTTATTCAGCAATCTGTTTCAGGAAATGAATGAAGTGAATTCATACTAATATGGATCTTCCAGAAATAAAATATTATTTACATCGCCATGTACTGTTTGGTATCCATAAACTT
>JACSZP010009422.1:3087-14512 GCA_016161895.1 Pinna nobilis | reverse complement strand
GGCGCAGATCTAGACCGGTTGAACCAACAAAAAGGAATACAACCCAGGCTCTCTCCTCCACTAATAAAAATTGACCATATGACTGAAAGATTGTCGAATGTGGGGTAAAGCAAAACAGAACCAAACAAAATCTAAGCGGAGGTAGATGTACGTGTAGATAGATCTGACACCATCTGTTTTTTCCTGACCTTTTGAATCATTCATTTGTATTTGTACATACAAGTATGGAGATGGGGAATTCTCATAATGCTGATGATGTGTTGCATTTACAAATTCTGGCCTGTGCTCAGCACTTGTGACCATTGTCATTGAGCAGTGAGCGTTCTTTCATGTGCCAACACTTACTGACTACTGTGGCATGGTACTTCAGTTTTTTCGATCTCTAAATCCAAAGGGCAGGAATAGCCAGACAAATTCCTCTGTAGAACAGAGTTGTAATCAACCTCATAATCTGAAGAACATGTTACCATAGAGTCACTATGGCTATTTGACATACTAACAGGGGGCCGACGAGACCGAGTGGTTAATGTGCTCACCTTTGAATGTAAGGGTCCAGGGTTCAAATCCGTGCAGCGCCACGCTGTGGTTGGCCGGCCTTGTCTTTCAGATGAGACAGTAAAAACCAATGTCCTGTGTCACAGTAGGTGTTGGCACGTTAAAGAACCCTCCCTGCTCTACGGCCATAAGCGCCGAGCATAGGCAAAATTTGTTGCCCTTCACTGGCACACAGTGACGTGTCTATATAAGTGAAATGTTCTTGAATGGGACGTTAAACAACAATCCAACAACAACATATTTACAAGAAAGTGTGTTGGCCATACAGGTGTTAGTGGCATGATCTGTGTTTTGTAAACACATGTCTTTGGTAGTTGCTATTATTATATGATAACACATTAATTGCCATGTTCTTCCAAGAAATTTTGGATTTGGATTAAATTGATGTTATTAAAGGTGTGTGACAAATTTTCTAAAGTGGGTTGAACATAGGCCTACATGAAAACTGCGCCTTACGTAAGTTTATAATTTGGTTGTCAATGGAGATGCATTATAGGTAATGTTTATGTAAATTCACCTTTAATTTAGTTGATAATTGGTTGTTAAGTGATGAAAACTTGGTGATGGGAGAGAATTGTATATCGGTTGTATTGGACAAAAAGTATACAGTGATAATTAGGCAGCTGAAATGACCAGAGAATGCAGGTTTGAAAAATATAAAAATGGGGTAAACCGTAATTAAAAACAAAGAATTTTCCCTACTTTTACATGTAAAGTGATGTATGGTTATTTATGTCAGTGAACCTGGACTCTACTTGTACATACTTTTAGTCTCACTGTAATGTACAGTGTTGTAGAACATCAGAAGTCTGAGAGAATGGAAAAGATTTGGAAATATGATTGTCACTGTGTGATCTTTTAAAAGGGCCATGTGAGCTGCACAGGCTCGCTGCTAGCTGCCTGACATTTTGGAGACATTTCCAGTAAGCTTGTAGCATTTCTCTGACGTAATCTAACTGCCATTTGAACTGCATCTATTTAAAATTATCACCAAGTTCGGAGATCGAGAAGAGTAACCAACGAGTAGTTCATACATGGTATGTATATGGATCTCTTTCGTCGTTTCGTGTACACCACTGGTTTAGGAGCACATACACACGAGTTGATAAAGCTTTGTATTTATAGCTATTGTGCTGTTGAATAATTAGGGTTTCACCCCACTTTCAACTTATTTCAGTCATATTGCGAAGGCATTAAGCTGATGTACATTTCAGTTTCGATCATATGTGTACATGTAGTTGTGTAGTCAGGCAGGTTTTACTTCAGACAATTTTTATCTCTGCTGGTGCATCTATCAAGATACTGATATGTATGTATCTTGAAGGTGCCTATGCTAACTTTGGCTCTTTTGTACTAGTGGTGGATTGTCCTTCCCAAAAATGGGAAGTGTCCCAATAACATTTGAAAATTAATCAAATCAAGTGGTGGATTTAGAGTGGCAGACATATTTGAATTTATTTTGTTAGCCTTAATTAACAAGCCCGATGACATTTTGTTAGTTTCCAGGTTTCTTAGTTACTGATTATCATTGGTTTGTTTAATTTCATATTTATTTATTTATTTATTTATTTATTTATTTATTTATTTATTTATTTATTTATTTATTTATTTATTTATTTATTTATTTATTTATTTATTTATTTATTTATTTTGTTTTTTATTTTGTATTTATAACGTTTTTTCCCTCTTTTCGTTCATTATGTTGTTGTTTTTTTTTTGGTTCAATACAAGAAAAGGACTGATTCTGATGAAATTTTGAGGTACATGTACACATGTTCGTGTTTAAATGTATAAATTTTTGTTGGCATTTATGAAAAAATTGTAAGGGACTTCATCACACATTTTTTAACCTTTAGAACTTTAGACAGTTTTTTTTTCTCTGCATTTGTAGCATTATGTTGTATGTGCAGCTCGACAAATGTACATGAAAATATGTAACACGCATGCATGTATTAAGACCAACAGACAGCCTTTTTCTAGTTGTGTTGTTGTTTAACGTCCCTCTTAAGAAGCTCTCACTTATGGAGATATCACCAATTTTGATGAAGTGTTATAAATTTGCTTGGCAATCTGGCTCTAAATTGTCAGATTACTAGTTTGTCAGGTGGTTTCATAACCTTTTCAACCCCTCAAACTAGAATGAACTGATCTGATACAATAGAAAAGAGCATACCATTTTGATACTTGGGGTTGAAGGGGTTAAAGGAGGGTTGTGACACAGAATTGGTTCGAAGGTGAGTGGATACTCTTTGTCAATGTTGTAAGGTGACCACACATGTATGGTTTAGGGGGTAAACTAGGTGAGATGAATGTCCCACAGTACATGTTTTCAGATATGAAATATGCATGTACATATAGTACATATTCTCATGGTAGATGTTTGTCCTCAGTCTAAGAGGTCATGAGTTCAAATCTCAGAGAGGCCAACGGGCTTTTTCTGTCCTTCAGATAATCCTGTGTCACAGTAAGTACATTGTAGAGGCAAGTTAAATGCTTCTTTGCTGCCCAAATTGGTTGTTAGTGATGAGTTTGGGTTGAAATTTGAAGCCATTCACTGGCATTTGATGACACCTCTACTTGAGTGAAAGATTCTTGAGTGGGGCGGGTAAATAACCACAAAAAAAGTGATAATCAGTATTTGTATAAAATCGACAGTTATGATTCTTATACATGGATATTTTCTCAGTCTTGGCTACAAGTACATGTACATACAATACATGTATTTGGGTCACTTACTTGTCAAAGCATTGGTACATGTATAAATATGTACTCTAATGTGAAAGGTACGTGTATTGGTCAGAATTAAACTGTGACATGTATGTACTGTACATGTACATTTTATGGTTAGGCTGTAGCAAATTCAATAAAATGAATATCATTCATACATGCATGTATGGATAGAGGGTGTACCTCAAACCATTTCCATCATGACTGTAAAAGAATCTAGACGACTTGTCTAGGGCAAATTGGTTTTATTGTCTTCACATGTACTGTACAGTGGAGTTGGTCAATAACGAAGTCAAAGGGGATTGACTATTGACTTTGTTATAGGCATCCTTTGTTTTAAGCATCAGAATTTTCTACATACAGTCTAACCTGTTTTAAGAGACCGTCCAAGGGAAGGAGTATTAAGGGTCACATATGACAGGTGGTCTCTTAATTCAGGTGATTTATACAGGAAAAACACATTTTGGGAACCACTCATTCAGGTCACATATGACAGGTTTTCCTTTAATTCAGTGGGTCGTTATGGCAGGTTAAGACTGTATATACACATGTAGATAAATAGTAATTCATTTTGGGGATTTTATTGCTCTTCTAGCATTGAATTCGCTTTTAGCCGATTTGTTATAGACTGACTCTACTGTATTTACTTTCTAGCATTTGTGTCATCTTAGTGTGGAATTTCTAAATTTAGACTCTAAATAAATAACATTTCATATTCAAAAAAATCAATATTGTTGTACAGGTGCATGTACATGTGTATGTACTCAGGAACCTTGAACATTATTGGTTGGTTGTATTGTTGTTTGACATATCCTACTCTAGAATCTTTCTCTTGTATATAGACATCACCATTAATGCTAATGAAGTGCAAGAAATATTGGCCTATGGTTGACACTTATGACCAATGAACAGTGACGGTTCTTTAGTTTGTAGACAGGGGTCTCCGTGGCCTAGTGGTTAGCGTCTTCAACTTTGAATCGAAGGGTCCGGGGTTTGAATCTGCGCAGCGCCACACATCCCTGTCTTTTGGATGAGACAGTAAAAACCGAGGTCCCGTGTCACAGTAGGTTTTGGCAAGTTAAAGAACCCTCCCTGCTCTACGGTCATAAGTACCGAGCGTAGGCAAAATCTGTCGCCCTTCACTGACACACAGTGACATCTCCATATAAGTGAAATATTCTTGAGTGGGACGTTAAACAACAATGCAAGTTTGCAGACATCTACTTTATCTACAAAAACTTCATTTTTTACTGACTCATTCAAAGGACAGGGAAAGCCAGCCAGGGTAAAATACAGATTCAAACCCATTCCCTCATGATCAAGATACACACAAACAACTTAGCCATGGCAGTCCTTCCCTTGAAATTACTGATGAGATAATTTTTCAAACTTTATGTCGCAGTTTCCTTTGCGATTGTGCTTTGCATGCTTTATTTTAGAACTAATCAGAAAGAAATTAGGAACCTCTTTAGTTTTTGAAAAAGGTCAATTCCTTTATTGTCCTTTCTGAGTGAGAATTGAGGGGGTCATCTTAAAATCCTGTATGAAGGTTCTCCTTGAGGTCTAGTTAAAAAAAAGGGTTAAAAAATCTGGAAAATTATTTGATAAGAGATAGAAGTCTAGTCGAGTACAACGTACAGCAATAAAAGTTACCTCATGGCCTAAGTTTGGTAAAATTTAATATATAGGTTTTAGGCATTCAAATTTGTTTTTTTATTGCCAAGAGGGACAGTTCACTGCATAAAAAAGCTACTAGCCCTATAGTACAGATTGATCAATACGTGTACTTGCCAGTTGTAGCCAGTAAAATTTTGATTAGATCAGGGCAAGATAATTCTAATGATCATTTACCCTGTCTGACTTTGCATTCCAATTAAAAGTCAATGACTTATGAATGCCAAGGCCATGATAAGGTTACCTGTAGACTTGTAAGTATCTTATCACAGGTACATGTATATATATAATGGCATCCCTTCCTTGAAACCATATGTAATTCTGAACAATTTCGAGACAAATTTTTATATTGATTTTCAGATTAAGAGTAAAAAATTGCAAACTTTTTTATTAATTTAAATATACAGTGATTCTATGGAGGTGTATTACAGGTGATTCCTTTTTGTGGTATCTTAAGATAGACGTTTTTCATGACATTTGTCTTTCAACACATAATCATTAGACTGATTTTTTAAGACAGTAGGTCTTTGAAGACAAGTTTCACTGTACAACTGTTGTGACCCGGACCGGGAATGGAACCTGGGACCCGCAGCTTGATAGATGAGCATTCTAACCCTTGAGCAGACATTTGGCTCAAGGGCCTAACAGAGATTAGATTTACTAGATTTATTACATTCCTCCCCATCTTAATTTTGAGGTCCTTATTTCTGGTCGATCTCTGTCAACCTCTAATAATTCCTAATATGACTTATGGTATAATGTACATGTACCTATCACTCGGATATCCCAGTTCCACGAGTGATCCATGCTTTTAGGGCAAGAACATTATCATCAGATATTGCGGAAAAATCGCTTTTCTGTTAATGCCATTGTTGTGACCCAGACCGAGAATCAAACCCGGGACCCGCTGCTTGCTAGATAAGCGTTCTAAACCGTTGAGTCAAAAGTCCGGATGTTAGGCTCAAGGGTCTAACACTGTCTAGATTTACTACACAACCACGTGACTTTAGAATTCTACTGGCATTTAGTTTACATGTAAGTGATGGACAACCCTGATCATTATGTTATAGTATATATGTACATGTACAAAAAAATGTATGTAATGGGATGCACAATGGGTTGATGCATGTAATAGAATGCATAATGGGCTGATTTATATAAAGATCAATTTAGTGGGGAAAAAAAAAACGAAATGTGGGTAATCATATGTCAAAAGGATTGGAAGCAATTAAGATCTGGTGAATGATCAGGTGGACGAGTGCCAGTATATATGAATGTTGAGATCGACTCGCTCTCTACACTGAAATATTTGATGCTGATCACTATTATTTGATAATCAAGAATAATCAGAATCGATGTCTTTATTTTCAGCGCCGATGAGTACAGACCATTCTCCGTATGGTATGGAACACCACGGGGGCTACATACCTCAGGGCAGTTTTGATCCCTACATGTACAATCAGAAATCGGCATTTATGGCTCATCAACAAAACAAAAGTAAGTGGTTGTTTTAGGTTTGATGTAATTCTATGTTTGTATGTGTGACATTATATCTGATTAAACCTCTAATATATATCTCTACTTCTCATTGGTCAAAAACACATCATGTGATCCAAAACATTCTTGATGTCACTGCCAAACATTCATGTCACCCTCCAGGCCTGTTCACGCTACCCTCTCGTGCCCCTCGCTGTTCAGCTCTTTATTTTTGTAAGGCTCTCAATAGCGACAAATCGAATGAGTTTTGAGCAAAGCAGTTCTCAAGGTGTAAGGTCGGGTTTGGGCATAGCCTCGGGTGACATAACACTTCTGGTGTTGACAAATATTCATGTCATCCAAAAACGAGGGCAATAAATGTACAATGTCAGACGTGATTGGAGGGTTAATAGAGGTTGGTTCTCCCTCATAAATAAGACATTGCCTTTGATGACAGTGGTACGGTCTACTAAACTTGGATAATCTGGAAGTAGACTTGCTTCTGAATCATCAGATTTGTTCTTGTGTGTTTGTGTGTCACCTTATGTTAGATGTGTCTTGTTTGCCACCAAACCATCCTCCTCCAGACAAAGATCCAGGAAATTTTTCCCAAGAGTGGGTCTAAATTTTCAAGGGCAGCGGTAGGATTGAACTAGTGGCAATAAAAAAATCCAACTCTGTTGAAATAAGCATCTTTAAGCATCATTGATTGATGTTTGTATATACTTTTACCAATGTCAGGGGGGATCTGGACTCCCTCAACTCCTTCTCTAGATCCATGCATATCCTCCATATCTGGCAGTCTTTGAGGACAGTTGTCTATACTAAACTTGAATTATTTGGTAACAGGCTCTCCTGTGGATCATCAAATTTATTCTTTTCTGTGTGTGTTTGTGTGTCACATTATGTCAGAGGTGACTGTTTGGTCAACAGACAATGCTTCGACCTGCTCCATGTCTCAAGACAGGTATAGTCGTAAATGACAGTTATCTTTGCTAAACTTGAAATATGTGGTACACGTATCCGACTTGCCTCTGGATCATGGAATTTGTGGTTTTGAGTAGAGGACACCTCTATGGTTTTCATCCATGCCTTTAGTCAGGTTTTCTTTTTGTCTGTATTAACCTATTCACTCCTAAAGACACATTTGGGTTTGTCTAAATCCTTAATATAAGGAACAGTCCATTATATTCCAAGGGTAAATGAGCTAAACTTGAATGATATACCAGCAAGTTTACATGTACTTCTTAATCATGGAATTGCAGCCCAGATCCAGCTAACTTTAGTTCCCGTTTCACTGGATCAGCATTCCCTACATGCATAATGAGAAGTAGTTGACCCTTGCTCACAGACTAACTGCTGTAGGAAACCACTTGACATTGACCCTTTCAACCCCAAGAATCAGAATGGTATGCTCTTTTCTCTTATCTTAGACCAGTCCATTTCAGTCTGTGGTGTTGAAAGGGTTAAAGACAACTACAAATCAGTTTGAATGGAATTACATACATGTATTCTCAGACTAGTGACTTCACATAATATAACTCCTCTCCCATCCTCCCATTCTGTAACCCAGCCTTGTACATTACCATTGAAATTTAGTTCAACAAAAAGCTGTAGTTGAATACTTTTCAATTTTGTGCAAAATAATCTAAAAATGTGATTTTTTTTAGAACCTTGGAGGGGGGGGGGGGCTTATAATTCTAGTTTGTTTGTTTCATCTTGCCTGTTCTATTTGAAACTTTCCAGCACAGACCTCTAAATAGCTATGATAGGTATTTCTTTTTTTCTGTCAGTGACCTGTGACCTTGTAGTGACCCCAAAGTCAGAGGTCATCCTGTTTGTTTGATTGATTGTCAAAATAACGATATTTGCATGAAAAAGAACTAGACATTACATCTAACACTGTGACCAAGCTTGCTGCCAAAAAAAGGTAAATCAGACATTCACGTGGTGTACCTTGGCAGTCTTCCAGGAAAGAAAGCCAAACACGCAACACATAATCCTGACCCAGTTCCAACATTAATGTCACCGCACTCTCAGACCTGATATTCAAAGTCTGGTCGGTGTTGTTGGTGTTCTAGCCAAAAAATATCAAAGTTGATGTCAGTCAGCTACACCTGTTGAGGGGGAGAAACCACATGGCACCTCCTATTTAAACACCTGCACTGCATACCTGTGTACAAATGTCGCATGTTCCAAAATTTGCCGTGCCTGTTGACGTCTACAAGAGAGTTAGATGGCCGCGCCATCATGATCTGGCGCTTACCTTGAAATCTAGAGTCTCATCAGGTGCTTGCTTGTCTGGTTAATTTCCTGTCCTTTTTACGAAGATCTCAGTTACTGCAGTTATTTGTATGGAATTGATCCTTCATGAGTCAGTCATTCTTAGTGCACTAGGGCAGAGGCCAAAATTTGAAGCCTTCATGACATGTTTATACAGGTATAGGTGCATGTATGTGAACAAAGGGATTGTTTCTGGGTTGGATGCTAAACAATGAAACACGATCAGCCATTCTTAGTGCACTAGGGCAGAGGCCAAAATTTGAAGCCTTCATGGCATGTTCATCAGGCACATGTATGTTAATGAAGGGATGGTTTTGGGGTTGGATGCTAAACAATGAAACACAAACAACAAAAGTCTGCATAACCAGATATGAACATATTTTGCTGTGAAGAAATTTTTAATGACACCTGGACAAAATATTTTAGAGTTGGTAGGAGCTCTAAAGGTGAAGTACTCACTTGTAGGTCATAGTGTAATGGGTTTGAATCTAGGATAGGGCACAAGTCATTTTCTATTTAGTAGACAAAAAGGTAAAAACCAAGATTCATTAACAAGTACATGTATTTTCCCAGTGTATTAACCCTTTCTTCCCTAAGTATCCTAATGGTATGGTCATTTCTGTTGTCTTAGACCAGTCTATAATGGTCTGTAGTGTTGAAAGGGCTTAAGTTCTCCACTGTATAGGATAAAATATTTAGCATAAAAAGAAAATATCTTTTTCCTCATTTTAAAAGATCTGGGTTATTGAAATTGATTTTAAGCTCGGAGACTGGAAAGTAGTAGACCTCATACATTGTAGCTGCTGTCAATTTTAATACAATACACTACAAACCCTGTAAACTAGTTTTCTCTTGAGTTCCCTTGAACTCTAAAGCAGATTATCAAATATGATGGAAAAACTTGCAATGAAATGGGATTTAAAAGTAGAACAATGGTAAAAAAAAAAAGAAATTGCTTTCGATATTCTAGTCATGGCATATGAAAAATTATAATTTTATTTACTCAATTAGATAGAGATACCACCCATGTAGTCATTTCAATTCGGCCTTTCAAGAAAATTGAATCCCTCATAAGATTATGTGAAAAATATATCCAATACAGGTCGTTGCCTTCGAATCATACTGATCTATTGCCAAATTTTCAATTTTGTGAAAAAAGACTTCAGAGTTTGCAACCTTGAGAATTGTTTATCTTTATCAATTCTTCCTACATTTAGATAGTATTACAGTTGGGTAGCGTTTATCTTTGTCAAATTTATTACCGATATTAGGCTATGTTCCCTGCAATGACAAATCATATATTTTTACCTCAATTTTCAGTTCAGATTTCTCAATTATGAAAATAGAAAAGTAATAATCAGTTAGTGTGCTGCCAAATAGCAAAATATTAGTTTGTAAATAGATAGTATCGTAATTTTCATCATGAACATACAAATTAAGTGGTAAATAGGTGTCTGTTCTGGTATTTAGAAGTGTTACAAATTTCATTTCAATATGCAAAAATCCTAATTTTTTGTCAAAATGCCGCAAAAATCCCAATTCCAGCGCTTTTGTCCGTGTTCCCAAAAATAGTGAGAAAAAGCCCCAGACTCTTGAATTGGACGTTATTCAACAATAAAATCAACCAACTAACATTCTTCACAATCACATCAATACATGAGACCCAGAACTTGTCACAATGTAGGCTATAGGTACATTGTATAAGTACAAAGTTTAACTGTGGTTATAGGGGACAGGACAGTATGTGAAATCACAACCAGAGGTGACTAACACTTGTGATCAGATGACATGACCTTTATTTATACGATAGTGCATTGACCCTCAGGGGGCTTACACCTAGTTCTAGTACGAAAACATATTTATGCTGGTTTGCACTTACAAATGTACATTGTACCTCTGTCTTTATACAAAGTGCACATACACATAAGCTGTTATGAGTACATGGTAGCTGGGCAGAGTGTGCCCAAATTGCCCTCAGACAGTGATGATTTTGGGTTTGATTCCTGTCTGTAAAATAATTGGTGCACTTGCACCTAAGCTGTTGATGACTCTCAGTCTGGTGCGCTTGCACCTAAGCAGTTGATGACTGCATGGCAGAGTGCTTGCCTCAAGCCATGAAGATCTCAGATTTGAGTCCAGGCCAAAAAATGACATGCCCTTGCATCAGGGTCAATTTGGATTCTGGTTTTTATTTTAAGCCGTGGAGACATCATATTTAAGTCTTGGCTGAAGGGTGGCTTGTGCCTTTGCACCAGGACCGATTGTGACTCATTGCTTGCCTGAAGCTGAGAAGATCTCAGACTAAAATGTCTTGTCTGAAGCATTACTTGTGTCCTTTCATCAAGGCCAATTGTGACTTTGTGGTTGCCTTTGTGGGCTGATAATGTCTGTACTAGCCTTAATCCATGAAGATCTCAGATTTGAGCCTTACATTAAGGATAACTTGTGTTGTTACATCATGACTATTGACTACACTTGTCTTCAGCCATGGAGGTCTCAGATTTTAATTTTGGCTAAAGAATGACTTGTGCCCTGACACCAGGGCTGATCATGTCTGTACTTGCCTTAACCCATGAAGATCTCAGATTTGAGTCTTGACTGAAGAATGAGTTTTAGACTGAAACATTTGTACTAGAGTTTGACCTGATTTAAGAGACTGTCATTGGAAGATGCAAAAGTGGTCACATATGACAGGTTGTTGCTTAATTAA
>JACSZP010009420.1:0-10755 GCA_016161895.1 Pinna nobilis | reverse complement strand
AGTAGGTCAAACTTTAAGGTCAGGGTCATTAGGTCAAAAGTCTTGGTATGAAAATGAAAGCTCTGGTCATGTGGAATCTATATGTGAAATATGAGAGGCCGAACCCCTATAGCTCAAATGATATGGTCCGTAAAGTATGTCATCCTCCAAGGTAAAAGTCACAAGGTAAAAAAAAGTTGGTACCCATTGAAAGGTCTTGTCACAAGAATAACACAAAAGGAATATGAAAGCCCTATCACATATTTAAAAGTTATGGCCAAGGTTGAAGTTTTTTGGAGATAAACAGACAGGACAAAAACTATATGCCCCTCAACCTATGATTACAGCGACATAAACAGTGACCATATAACAAACCTAAAAACTATAATCACCATTTCAGTTTGTAGATTTTGATAAATTAAAAGCCAAAATAAATGCAGTGTAATGTTAAAAATCCTTTATTTTGATAAAACAGAGACAAAGTAAAAATACTTTATATTGTTCACAGATCTTTAAATACAACAAGTTATTCAAAGGTTCCTTTATTGTTAGATTGTGAAAAGGAACTTTAATGTGATTCATGAGTACAAAGAAACTGTATAGGACCTACAGATGTAACTGATTTATCCTTACCATGTGTGATCAGAGCTTGGTACCATAAAACTTGAAAATTTACTGAAATCTGAGAATTTTCTCAACTCATTCTAATTCTGATTAGCTGAGAAGCTGGGGTTTAGAAAACCCCCAGTCTTGGGTAAATTTTGAAGTTTTATGATGCACAGCCCAGGAGGAAAAGGAATAAGGTCTATAGAATGTATTGACTCACATGAAAGACTTTTTGTTTCGGATTAAAAAATACAAGCATAGTCTAAGTAAAACTGAATTTCAATAACCAAGAGGTGTGTGTAACATGAAAGTCAACTGATACTGGACTCAAGAGGAAATTTAGATACATTTGTGAATTACTTATGCCCCTTTACAACATAAAAACATACAATGACATCTTTTTCTCTCAATGTCCTTCATTAAGATCAAGGTTACAATGTAAACAAACTTAAATTGATACTAAATGGAAGGTGGATCATAAGAAATACATGTATGAAATAAGTAACCTTGATCTTTTAACATTTAAAAAGTCTGGCCAAGGTTAATTTTTACAAAAGTAGGTTCCAACTTAAAAGTCAAGGGCACAAGGTAAACAAGGCAATTAGTAACACTCATGACATGTATGTTTCCTGAGAAAAACTTAAACCAGTAGATTAGTGAAAATACTGCCTTCTACTATGGGGAAACACTCTGCAGTTGTGTTTTAAGTGCAATTAAAAGGTCAATTGACATATTGTCAGCACACATTATTCACCCGTTTGAAACAATTGTGAGCCATGACCTAGATCATTTAATATTGGAAGGAGATAAAAGTAAAGTAAGATTTCAACTCACATATTCAGAATGACCTTGACCTGTGACTTTGGCTCAGGTTCATTGCACATCTGTGGATCATGGGTAAAATTCATGTGAATTATGGCAAAGGGCACTCAAAATACTGGGTGAAAATATGACCAAATAAGATACCAATTCACAAATGCATAATGACCTTGACTTTTTAGGTTTCAACTTTGAGAAAAAGTGTGCTGCATTCTCAAGTCCTGGGCAACAAGTTTGTGAGTACCTGTATCAGCTAAGTCTATGACTCAATACTTGCAGGAGGTATAGACTAGTGAAGAATCTAAGTCATAAATCCAGAATGCCCTTGACCTCTCACTTTCACTGATTAATGGATATTTTAGTTATATTGCAGTGTTTATAGTGTAAAGTTGTTAGTAGTGCTCTTTAAAAGAAAATATGCTCAAAATTAATGCAGCTTTTAAAATTAACATATGTCATAACTTACAATTCTAATAAAGGATGAATAACCATATAATTACACAACTCATAAAAAATGCTAAACAAACATAAACATATATTATCATTTAAAATAAAAAAAAACAACAAAAAAGCTGAGTTAGAATGTTACAAATTTACAAGCACAAAAACGTACATGTACATGTATATGTAGTTCACAATCTGTGTTACATATCTTCAAATATTGGCTGTAGCCAAAATTGCAGGAATTTTAAATACCAGTACATTTCTTCCTTGGTTTACCATTTACTTTAGCATATCAAGTGTTTTGATAAAAACTATGACATGATGAAATCTTATCAACTTATAGTTAAAAGTGTCAAAGATTGTCCCAATGTGATACCAACACAACACTTTATAATTTATTAAAGCAGTATGAGCTAACATCACTGTAAAATTTCACATTTGAAAAATTACCAACCCTGTCCCCAACAATTCATGTTACTTAGATATTAATAATCTAATCCCCTGAAAGATCTCATACCATCTAAACTGTCCATGTGTATGAAATCTAGCTAACACATATTAGTATCCATGTCATGAGAAAATAAAACAAATCCAAATAAAATGAATAAAACAATGAAAATTGGACAGACAGGATGACTTCTATACACCCACAACTTTGTTTGCCAGTGTATGTATATAATTATACCTATATAAATCAATATCAAGAGAAAAAAAAGTAGAGCAAGAAAGATGCTACATTAGCGGCTCTTTGGTCATTTTTCAGAGGCAAAACTTGTGGTTCTTGCTTATCATTAATTTTGTATTTCAATACAGTTGTAACTGCTCAACATTCAAACACTTTTTATTGATATCAGTGATGACTTCATTTTCCATGCAGTGCAACACTGACCGTTGGCTTAGTTTTAACTTAATGACACTGCAACATGAATATCTTATAAATTATCATTTTTTTTCATTCACACGGGAGAAAAGAACTCATATATTTTGATAAACAATTTAGAACATTTTAGCTTGTATGAAAAAACTGTGCTATCTTATCAACACTGATTAAATGTGTTGGTGTTCTAAATATTTAGAAATATAAGCAGTAACAATTTTTCAATTCAGAAAAGATAATTAGTGAATTATATGTACAGTGGAACCTGTCTAAATCAGACACTACACAAGTCAGACTGCTGTTGAATTGGACATACCTGATGGAACAAAACTTTTTCCCATTATTTTCAGTTGCTTTAAACTCTCTTCAAAAAGGACACTGTTATTATGGACACCAAACACAATCTAATATTAACCCCAATTCATGAATTACATAGAAAATACATGCTAATAACCTGCCTTAGGGACCCAATGAATTAAAAGGAAACCCGTCTTATGTGACCTAAATGAGTGGTCCCAAAATGGTTTTTTTCCCAATATAAATTACATGAATTAAGAGACCACCTATCATATGTGATCCTTTTTGCTCCTTCTCTTGATCGGTCTCTTGAAACAGGTTAGACTGTTATAAATAAAATTATAAAAACTGGACACTCAATGAAGTAGTTTCCAAGTCTCTCATTCAAAAGACCGAATGTCTTAATAAACAGGAATGTTTTCGATTGAAAATTAGCTTCTCAATTATATAATAAGTTATTAGATAAAAATTCTTGTTTAAAAATCGAAAATATTTAGAAATCACAGACTTTACGCCACAGACATTGACAGTAACCTTAAAAAAATCATCAAAATAAAACTAAAATTTCTGAGTGTAGAGTGGCCATATTTCTGAAAACTGGACACCTGACCAAAACGGACAAAAACTTTGTCCCCCTGACTATCCTGTGTAGACAGTTTCCGCTGTACTAGTATCATAACGACTTCTGATCGTGAATTAAAGATCAAAAAGACAATATTCCTTCTTGAAAAACATGTGCTTTACAGCAAAAATATTAGGATATATATAATCTTAAGCTATGTCAAATAATATATTACCTAAGGATGATAAGGTTTACTCTCTATAGACTTCATATATTTTGGTCACCTGCAAAGTGTGCTATTTATAACTGACATGAGTTTGATGCCCTCTGCAGAAAAAATGGATAGTACAGACCTGTGCAAAAGGAATATGTAGTAATCACAGTATGGATCATTGAAAGTTCACTGCTTTCTTCAACAGTAAAACCTGTCTTGAGAGACCACCTTCACAACCATGGAATGTGGTATATTATACTACATAATAAAATATTTCTTCCTGTGTGGTCTCTCAATGCAGGTAATCTTTTATGACAGTGATATCCTAACATAGATTTCACTGTATAACACATTTTCAATCCTTCTCTCATTTTATTTCATCTCTACACAATGCATGTTCTTGAGCACACCACTACAAGACAACATATTATGATCCCAAATTTGAATTATCTTCATCCTGCAATGGCACCCAGTGCTTGCGGTACCGTAACATTTTCTTCTAGATTTAATATGGACTGTACTTCAGAAGAAAATCCTGGAAAAAAAGTATCACAGTTAGATAATGGGGAATACTGGTACATGTATTTTCTAGTTTTATGCCACTAAAGCCTGACTCAAAGAAAGTTTGACAACACAAGCATAATTCTACCACCCAATCGGATATACTAAAGAAAACACTTAAAATTTTTACTGAATGACTTGGGGCCTCTGTAGCCGATTGGTTAGCGTGTTCGACTTCGAATCAGAGGGTTCGGGGTTCGAATCCGCGTGGCGCCACTCCACGGTTGGCCGTCCCNNTACGGCCATAAGTGCCGAGCATAGGCAAAATTTGTCGCCTTTCACCGGCACACGGTGACGTCTCCATATGAGTGAAATATTCTTGAGCGGGACGTTAAACAACAATACAACTATACAACTGAATGACTTAAGTTACCAACATCTTTTGAAGAATTATTGCTTTGACAACAGTTGTTGCAAATCTATTGCAATAAGATGGTATCATACATACATGTCATAACATAAAGTGGACCAAGGACTATTAGGTCTATGCAACATTGTTACGGGTCTTAGACCAGTAGAAAAGTGGTAAGTTTAAATCCTGGTAGGGCTAGGTAGGTGAATTCTTCCAGAATACCATATGGTAACATTTAAGTCACCTATGAATGATTCAATTGGGAGATTTTAAAAGGCTCAGCAATGTACTTCTTATTCTGTGACCTTATACCTTGTCATGTCTCGTCCCAGCAAATCCTTTCAGATAATGTATGTATCGAGCTGCAAACTCAAAGACTGTAGCTTTGTCTGTTTTGTCTGACATCCCTGGCACTAGCTTCCTCATGACATCACAAGCATCTTTGATTCTTGCCCTGTTGAAACAAATTAAGTCTTCAAGAACTACATCAACAAATTTTTTAGCCAAAAGGTTTTAGGATAAAATTGAAGAATAGATAGTAACGAGGAAATACTTCTGATCGAAAGAAATTTTTATGCCATCAACCAAGGCATAGACAATTTTATGCAGGATATATATCTTAAATGGTATAAAAGCATCCTCTCTAAGCACACTTCATAGGGTAGATTTGGCTGTCCACAGACAGGAATTTGTATGTCCAATACAAACGAACCTAATTTTGGGGTTTTTTTTGGCAGTATGCCATATAATCCTGACTTTTGAGCTGTTTTTCCTAAAATGTCAAGCCACTCAAGGTCAGGTTTGTCCCTATCTTTAGCAAGACAGGTATTTGTTTAAGATGGCAGCAACATTAATCTTTGAGAAACAATTTTCCTTTACTTATTGAGTTTTGATGCAGGTCTCAAACGGTCAAGATTATCACATAACCTGTTTATTCTAAGAAATTTGACCTCTACGTGTCATAGTCAAGAATTGACCTCATAACTGATCTTGGAAACTTTATACTCAGTACAATCACATTAGTTATATCACTGAGATGTCTTTACCTTCTGCGGCGTTCCTTCATGTTATGTTGTTCTCTACTTTCTTCCCCAGGTCCACAAAACAGAGCTTGCGAAAGATCTATAGATGTGAACTTTGAACTCTTGTCATCATTAGAGTCAGGAGAACTTCCATATGGAGTGGATGGTACATCTGATGGACAATCCGGGGAGGTTACATCCTCACCACTACTGTTAAGTCTACTTATACCTTCTGGAAGCTTAAGTATAAAAGAAAAATACAAATTAGGCATAGCATTGGATCTCACTTTACATAATAAAACTTGAAATAAAATATGTCTAAAGCAAGATGAAGTGGGAAAAATGCCATGCATGCAGATTATAAGAACAAAATTACTAAATCATACTACTGTAATTTTGTCATGATTTAAAGAAATCAAGGACACTAGCAAAAATGTTGCCATCTTCTATAAGGGTTAATATTTGTTTTAGATAAAAATCTAGGTTTCTCAATATTGGAAAGGACCAAATATGGGCAAAATAAGCTTTCAAGTGAAAATTTGAGAATGACCTTGACCTTTGATCCTGCATTAAGATCAGTGAACACATGTATGTCATGAGCAATATGTGTGATTTATGATCTAGGACTCACAAAAATGAAAGATGTGGGCAAAATAAGTTTTGTGGTCAAAATTTGAGAATGACCTTGATCTTTGACCTTGGGTCAAAGTTAGCTCACACCTATAGGTCATGAGTGATATTTGAGTAAAGTATGACCCTGGTCACTCAATACTGTAAGATATGAACAAAATAAGATTCCACGTCCTTAATCAAGATTGTCTTTGACATTTGACCTTGGATTAAGGTCATTGCATACTTTATGGCATCTGTATCATTGGTATGAAATATGATCAAGGACTGTCACTACTGGAAGATGATGTGGGCAAAATAAACTTTGGGAATCACCTTGACATTGTGTTAGGTCAGTGCACACCTGTAGGTCATGAGAAACATTTGTGTGAATTATGATCTAGGTCACTAAAGACTGGAAGAAGATGTAGGCAAAATAAGATTTCATGTTCTAAATCCAGAATGACCTTGACCTTTGACCATGAGACAAGGTGGGCCACTAACCTGGGTCATAGCGATTATATTTTGTAAATATGATAGGAATTCATGGAATGTTTAAGAGATGTTACTTTGGATGGACAGAAAAATGCATAAATAGATGGATGCATGGATGGACAAAGTGGCAGCTATATGCTTGCCTAAAATTTTTCAGGGAGCATAAGAATACAAAGTTTAAACATTGGATCTTAATTTACATAAACATAATTGAAAATGTGTTTGTAAGGCATGTGAGGACAAGTTTCATGCATGCAGTCTGTTAAACAAAATTACTTGGTCAAAATAGTGCAATTGTCACGACAACAAAAAAAAGGTCCAGAAAACTGTTTATCTATTCTTACCTATCGATATTGCTTTGGTTGGTTGTACTGTTGTTTAACCACTTCAGTGCGTATGATGGATATATCCGTCATGACATTAACTTTTCCTGAATGCGTATGACGAGTATATACGTCATGAAAATGTATGTTTACATTTGTATATAGCAACATTAATTACGCAACATCATAAAAGTAACATTACGTCATAATACACACTGAAGTGGTTAACGTCCCAATCGAGAATTTCAATTATATGGAAGCGATTGTGTGCCAGTGAAGGGCACCAATTTTTGCCTATGATCGGTGTCCGTGGAGCAGGGAGGGTTCTTTAACATGCCAACAACTACTGTGACAGGGGACCTTAGTTTATACTGTCTCATCCAAAAGACGGGGATGGCCAACTGTACCGTGGCTTGGACTTGAACTCTGGACCCTTTGATTTGAAATCAAACACGCTAACCACAAGGCCATGGCTGCAGTTGAGACTGTCTTATGTGATTTTCCAAGGGACTAATAAGTGATAGTCACATAAGACAGGGAGTAATTTAATACAGACCGATTATATAGTAAAGTGGTATGGGCAGACGACATGAGAATGGTCACATAAGACGCAGGGAGTCACTTAATACAGGGAGTCACCTAGACAGTCGACTGTAGTTCAAAATATATGGTCCAGGTTAAAGTTATTTAAAAGTATGGTAAGTAAAAAATTTGGTACCCATTGAAAGGTCTTGTTATAAAGTATACATGTGTGAAATATGAAAGCCCTGTAACTTATCATTCAAAAGTTATGACCAAGTTTAAAGTTTTTGTGGACAAAGAGACAAACAGAGGACAGGACAAAAGCTAAAAGCCCCCGAATCTCTGATTATGGGAGCATAAAAATATTGTAAAGAAAACTGCTCACCTGACCTGGGGTCAGCCTTACCACCTGCAAATTGATATAAGAAAATTTGTATCATCTTCACACATTAACTAATTCAAGAACTAAAATATTTTTCTAGTATATACTTATATACTTCAAATTACATGTCCATCATCTTTAACAATTTTTCAATCTTGAAAAGTTTTTGTGAATAATAATGCATACTCATACTTAGTAAATATTAATTCCTATATATTGCATTTATTCTCGTGACTTCTCATAATATTATTTCTGCTTCCTTTGTCTCACCTTTGGGGTTACAAACTGACTTGAAGTGTCAACATGTAAAGGAGTGGTAACAGATGAGCCAGAAGACAATCTGTGGAACAACTGAGGGGATGAATCTTCACAAGACACATACAGAAGCTGCCCTGTCTTAGGATGAGGGGTGTAGAGGTAACGACCAGATCCATTCTGAATTGTTACAAATCTCTGTGGATCCAGTGGTGTGGTTCCTCCTGACTCCTACAATGTGATTAAACAAGTATCAACTGGTCTTTGACTTGTTTTTAAGTAATGATACAACAGGGAGTCGCAATTGGGTCTTCCTTCTTACGGCAAATATCATCCATTCAACAAAATGAACAAGTATCACATACACAAGCAAATACAAAAAAAACTTAAAGAGAAAGAAGGCATGTATACATGTACTGATAAAAAGAACAAAGATACAAAAAACACTTATTTCATCAATCATCAATTGGCTGTTTCAGAATAAGTATAAGTATAAAAAATTTCTGAGACTCTCAAATAATTTTGTTATTGACAAAAGATTCAAAATATGAATACAAAACCTGATTTGAAATGCCATTGGTTGCTGGTGAGTCCTGGAGGTGGTCTTCATCTGAGAGTGTTTGATGAGAGTAGATACTATGCTGTGGTGTTGAGGTAATATAACTGTTTAAATTGATTAAAAGAAATACAACATATCTATATTAATGCATGATAAATTTGAGATTTTATAATTCAATAGTTTTGTAAGGAGGTGAACAATTGGAAACATCATAATAACTACCATGAAAAAAGTTTCAAGCATTACTTCAATGACCATCATTGTTTTGATTTATCAAAACTTTCTCATGTTCTAACCTATGCTGAATATAGGTCTCATGCTATATGTATACATGTACAACATGTATATGGATTAAAGTGTGATAATCTAACAATTCAGCCATGGAGGTCCCAATTTAGTTAAATAATCATCAAACTTGCCAACTGAATATTTAAAATCAGATACAGACACACAAATCAACAATGTAAATAAAAACCAAGATAATAAGATATCAAAAATTAACACAAAATGTAAATAAAATAAGCTCCTATTCTAGTTGATGGTTAACTGTAACTGACAATGGATCAAGAAAGATTTCCATAGTCACTCCCGGAGAAGAACTGAACTCCAGGTATACCAGACCATATAACCAACCCAGAAATTGGGTCAACCTTCAAGATCATGGTTAAGAGGTTAAAATTTGGTGTGGAAAGGAAGTTCTTGCAGCAAATAACACATATATATGTGAAATATGAAAGCCTTACCACTTATCCCTAAGAATTATTGCCAATGTTACTTCAAGTATTTGTACAGTAGCTGAGTAGGTCAAATGGTCAGATGATACCCAGATCAAGATCACAAGTCAGACAATTTGGTATTGACTGAGAGATCTTGGGCACCAAACGGAATATATGTGTGAAATATGAAAACCGTCTTGCTTACCATTCAAAAGATATGGCAAATGTTTCAGATTTTGAAAGATTAATCATTATTAACCAACAAACCATAAAAGTTTTTATCCTATAGACTGACCAAAAACTACATGTCCCAATTATATTTAATTCTAGGGAGTATAAAAGGAGAACGCAAACAAATACATGTACATATAAATCAAAACTCAAATGTCAAAATTTACTCTGTACTCTGTATAATGTTGCTGACTCAGTAACTAAATAAATAAAGCAAGTCAAATTTTACCCTGTATTCTGTATATGTTGCTGGCTCAGTAGGTTTGGTAAAAGAGTAAACTGATCTGCAGATATAGCAATATTGCTGACACAAGTTGTGGCTGGTGTAGTTGTGGCTGAAGTCATCTGATGGGTTGTCAAAGAGCTTGAGAATATGAAATAGATTAAGCCAAGAATTGGTATAAAAGAATATATAGAGCTGTTCAAACGGAATCCCCCCCCCAAAAAAAAGTTGGAAAAATTAATGACTAAAAAAGTCTGTAACACCATCCATAATGAATGCAAAATGAAAAACCTTCTTTCTCCAGCAATTTCCAGGAGATATTTCATTGTATAAAATCTCAATGATATTTCATAGCATAAAATTCTCATTGAAGTTAATTAGGCCTACAAAGAAAGTTGGGATGACATCAATCTAAATCCAAAAGCCCATAACTCAGAAGAAACAAATTTTAACTGTAGGTCTAACCCTTATTTCTTGCAAACAAACAAAAGAATATATTTCATTGTCTAAAGTTTCATGAAAATACATTACAGACACAATGTAAACAAATAAAAAATGTATGGGAGTTAGTTTGACAACATAGTGTCCACAGACTTGTCAACACAATTTACCCCCTCAACTTTGTAGCAGGACTGAGTTACAAAAATGCTGTTCTGCCAATGAGAAGAAAAAACCTGCATCATAAAAATATGTTCAGATGTTAAAAT
>JACSZP010009416.1:0-15854 GCA_016161895.1 Pinna nobilis | reverse complement strand
TGGAAGTCGAACACGCTAACCACTCGGCCACGGAGGCCCCATATATATATATATATATATATATAGATAGATAGATAGATAGATAGATAGATAGATAGATAGCGAAAGTTCATGCATGAATTGCAATTCTTTCTTTTCAATAGCAATACTGAAATATGAGTTAGTAATATAATTACCTATCAAAGAATACATGGTGACCCTTGTATTTCAGAGCGCTGCACAAGTGTTTAGCTACTTGCTCTCCTTAAAATCTTCCACGGAATAAGTCGTGTTCCCCCATGTAAGGCCAAAGGTCATAACAGAATCCAATCTCATCACATCTCATGAATACCTAGAAAAAACCCCAAAATGTTTAAGTCTTTTTATTGTCACAGGGAAGTCATTTAGAAAACTGTGATATTTATATTGAATTATAAAAGCATAATTGTTGGCATATTAATTTTGGTTGGCCGATTTGTTGGTTACTTTGTTGTTCAACATTCCACATAAAAATTGTTTATTTATATAATAAGTTACGATGTTGGTGAATTTTTGATAAATTTGGCAGATGTTTGGCACTTATGGCCACCAAGAAGTGAGGGTTTTATTTGAATATACCGATGCCTATAATGATATTGGACCTCAATTTCTGCCGTTCATTATCTGAAGATCAGAAAAAGCCATTAAACCATAGGTTGGTGCAGATTTGAACCCAAAACCTTACAGTCAGAGGACCAACATGATAAGTACTTATCAATGGCGGCCCCTCATATTATCATAATTACAATATTAGATTTCTACAAAATTTACCTTTAATCCTCTTTTTACTGGTTTACTTGGCATGTACTGGTTTGCTGAAAATCGGCCTTTGTATTTTATCATACCCTCATCAATAGATTGCTGCTGTGGTGGGTTCATCTGACTTTTGAATGTTCTTCTTATCTCATCAAGAACGGGCCTTATTTTGTGTCATCTTAAAAAGAATTGAAAATTAATGTAAGAAAAATACAGTATATGCAATCTCCCTGAAAGTTAAGAATGATATCATTACTACATACACTTTATGATTAAGGTTGGCAGAGAAGCAATTGTAACTCATAGTAAATAGTAAATTCATCATTCAGAGTAATTACATTTTTGTCAAATGACACTGTATTTCACTATCGGTTTTGGGGCCAAACAGAATTTAGTGCTTAGGATTGAGATGCAATGACACAAAAATGTTGCTGTTCCTGTATAACGTCCCACTCAAGAATATTTCACTCAAATGAGGACGTCACCATGTTCCGGTGAAGGGCGACAAATTTAGCTTATGCTCGGCAATAATGGCTGTAGAGCAGTGAGGGTTCTTTAACGTGCTAACAAATACTGTGGCACAGGACCTCGGATTAAACTGTCTCATCTGAAAGATAGAGATTGCCAACCGCAGCTTGGCACGTGGATTCGAACCCCTGACCCTTCGATTCGAAGTCGAACACTCTAACCACTCGGCCACGGTTGCCCCAACACAAAATGTAATATCGACATAAATAAGAATTTTTTTTTAGAACTACATTGTACCTGTCAAATGTCTCAGTCCGTCCTTCTCCTTGTGTGTTATTGTCGTTTCGTGCAAGCTGAATGGATCTTTTCAAAGTCATTGTCTCTTGGAATCCAATGTTACCTGCAAATAAAATATCACCAATTTAGAAAAGGGTATGTAATATTGTTTTTAATATGTTTTTTTAATTAACATTTAGCTATTGAGGAAATACAAAAAAAAATTGAAATGTATACTGACAATATTTTTAACTTTACTTAATGCATTGCATTTCACCAGAGATTGACATACAACATACACAGAATTACCTGCAACTATGTCGATTTACCTACTTAGTGTAGTATGGCTTATATATAAATGAATATAATCAAATTTTATGATGTTTTAATTTACTTCAGACTTGAGTTGGTATGGTACATGAGTGGTAATTTTTCTAAGGCAATTCATCCTTTGAGTTCTCAAATCTGAATTCAAATGAAAGAAAAACTGTTTGTTAATCTAATTATTAACAGGAATAACAAAAAACAAAAAAAAAAAAAAAAAAAAACAAAAACAAATTATAAGCCTTTTCACTCCCAAAAGAATTATCGCTATCTGAGTCATCCTGGTCAAATTCTGAACCAGAATCACCAGAATCAGTGTCGAAATCCTCATCAGAATCAGAATCGAAGAAAGAACTGTCACTGGAGGAAGCCATGTTGTTTACACTGGAAACTAGTGTACGACGTTACCTGCGACATCGATCCCGAATTTAAATATTTTTCAGAAAAAAATAAAAACATCCAAACTTTTGACTTTGAATATATTTTCAATATGTAGAAACACCTTTAAAAACATTATCTAGGAGTTTCCAGGGACATATGATATAGGTATATTCCCCTGAATCTACCGTGAAATGAACATGTGCATGTATTTATATTATAACGTAGGCAGAACGCAAGGTAGGGGAATGTAAAATTGGCCGAGCGACTTATACCATCCATAATTACAGCTCATATTTTACATACTATTTTATTCAATAACTCTGTTTACAGCAAAATTATATTGAAAGAACCATGAAAGTACTTAGACATGAGATTGGAAGTGTTTTTGTTGTTTTAAATGTTTCATTTAAAATCCATACGTCGGTAATTTAACACCGCTTTTTCGTCGCACATTTTTTTTTCAATGGTAATTTTCCACATATTCGATCAACGATTACAAAAAATCGGTAGAAGATATGGAAAAATCATAGAACATTTTTTGCACTGAAATGTCTTCTTTCTTTTGAAAGGTGGAAGTGTTATTTCAATCCACACACTAATAAGTAGCTTGTTCTACGCTAATCTGAATTGTACAAACCACTTCTATTGAAAAGTACGTCTACACGGAACACGGTTGGGGGGGGGGGCGCTTTTGATATGTTCACATGGTAATTTTTTTGTTCCCTGATTCTTCTAGGCGTTCTCTGATATGATTCGAACCTTCGAAACTGACCACACATAACTACGTGGTTTGTTTTGCATATTGTATTTCCTTATCGTTAAATTATACTAATGTTATTTTCGCTGATATGCTCTTTGTGATTCCTTTTTGGGCTTACCTTTAAATTTCAGTGTATCTTTAAAAGATAATTTTATGTAGTGCAACATTTTCTTTCTCAGCAAATCCTTTGCTATTTATGCACGTTCAACAGTTTAGCCCTCAGTTTTACGCGCTTGTATATCACATTATTGAAAAGGACGAATATGGTGTGGGATTTTTTTCAGGTAAACCAATAGACAAATGATAAGAATCCAATTATCTTTTCCATTCCCTGCTGCCAATACACTAATAAAGCACAACAACCGAAAAACAATACTAAAATGTATGTTCAGTTTTACTGTTTTCCCCATGAAGTACCTCAATCGATTACGTAACGGCAATTTACAAATCTAATACGACGGGTATACCATGATAATTCAACAGCCGTACGTTGCGGGTCTTACTAGATAGCTCTTCTCGAAACAATAAATTGTGCGGGGAAATTCTCTATCAAAGTACATGTGATTGAAAACAGAAAGTACCAATACACAAACATCTTTATATGTTGAATTCTTTCATTCAATTTTAAGGTAAAGAAGCTTGTACAATCCGTTCTTTGTCGGAAATATATTTTATGGCTGTGATTGGCAAGCTGGCCGCCGCCATAATAGCGGTAGATTTGACTTTCGTAAGGAAATTTGTAACTGTATAGCTGGCAGGCTGATGTACTGAAACAGGTAAGTTTTGGAAAAAATATGTGTCGATTACACTTAATTCCGTGGGATATATCTTACATTTCATTGACGAAGCTCTTGTGAACATGCCATGAATCCTGAAAATTCCTCAGAAAGGTAAACTCGATAATCAGCTGATTTGACAAGGTTTGTAATCCCAATGTATTAGGCCCTGTTGGATGTTGGCCGACTGTTGTTTAACATCCCGTTAAATTATCTTTCACTTATATGGAGGCGTCACCTTGTACCGATGAAGAACGATCATTTTGGCTTATTCTTTGGGGAGATTTTTCAATTTTATTGGGGAGACCCTAGATTTTACTTAGAACAAAAAGGAAAATCCAATTTTTACACTGGAGAGACAATTGTATTTCTTTGCAACAACTGTCAAAATTTCACATAACAAAATTGGGTGTCTAGGGGAGGGGTAGGAGACTTGGCAATTATGATGTTAAGAGATATATTTTGCACTTTTGTTCAAAATCCGAATTATCAAATTAAACGCATTTATCAACAGAACTACTGTTTTCTGTTAATTTCAATACAGGTACAGTGTATGGTGGTTGCTTGGAAGAACAAATGTGTATTGTTGCTCACCGTTGCAATAAAAATATTTCACTTACATGGAGACACCACTGTATGCTGGTAAACAAAAGGTATTGAATTTTTCCCCGCCCGGCACTTATAATTGTAGAGCAGGATTGGTTCCTTACCTTGTTGACACCTACTGTGACAGGGGACCTCAACTTTTACTGTCTCAACCAAAGTACAGGGACAGCCAACCGAAGCCAATCCACAACCTCGGAATCTGAAGTCAAATATGGTAAGCACTTCATATATATATAATTCGTCACTTGTAATATTAAAGACAACAATTCTTTAGCCCTTTAGGTGCTTGTAAAATCCATAGGTCATCCCAAATTGTTATCATGATAATTTCTTATCATGATAACTATATTCAAGATTTTGTGTTTGGTCAATGAAATGACATTCTTTTTCTAACAGATTGGTTAGGTTTTGTCAATGGTCTTTGTTTAAGTCTTATGAAACGTGTCCAAAAAGTCCTATTATAGTTCTGTCCTCTTCAAACTCCTTTTTTTGTTAAAATCAGGGGAAATCTTAATTTCAATCGATGGCATAGCAAATGTTCCGAATTCTAGATAGTCGGACATGTTGATATTGACAACTTCGTCGCAAACTACCATTATATAGATCTACAGAGAACGAAGGGCAGCAAGTACAGTTGTGCCTGAACTGAAATAAAGCGTACATCAATACATGAATACCTGCATGCTATACATGCCATTCTATTATAAAATTCTTAATGAATAAAAAGCAAATGTCATCGTAATTGTACCATTTATTAGTGACCGGGAATTCCAGATATTATCTATTACACGAAGATAAATGAAATCACATTCTGCTAAAATAGTGTTTAAAAATAGGACGGGCTTCCCGGTATGCGGTATTTATCCATGTACTTTCAGTGACAGTCGCGTGACTGCTATGGCTGCAGTGTCTTTATCGAAATTTATATTGAGTTTTCACCGGTACTTTCATTTAAGGGAAACGCAGTCGGAATGGAAATATAACAATATACAGGGTTGATCGGAACCTCGGACAAATATGACGAAATGGAAAAAAATACTGACGACACGCTATTTTGAAGATTAACATGAATAATTTTTTTCTAGGGACTGAGACATTTAGATTTTGTTCTGTGGTCTATCAGCACTTTCTCTTGAAGTTATGTGCTGATGTCAAACATAATGATTTAAGTCCTTTGTCATTTTTAACAAATCCATAGACAAAGAACATATTTGTGTTGTGATTTTTTAAAAAAAATGTTTGCATATTAATGTATGCATTGGGAGTGAAAAATAGCCTATTGCAATCTTCGTATAAGCATTTGTAAATATACAAGTGTACGTGCATAAGGTTAAGATATATATGTACATGAGTCATTTAACAATTACTATAAAAGGAGCAAATAAGAGTAGAAATATTCGTTCTTTATCCAGTTGTAAATTTACAAAATATGATTATAAATGACAAAAAAAGAGAGAGACTTAGGTCAAGAGATGTATGTATAAGCTTATTTAATTGAAGTGTTCACGTTGGTGCGTTTTCGCTCGCACATGCCTGTGTGGGTGGGAAAGTTTGTTATTGAGTTTGTGTGTGTAAGCGAGTGTTTAAGTATGTATAAACTGTGCCAGATTCTTCACAATGCAAGACTACGCAAGAAGGATGACTAGAGATAACCTTTACTTTGACCAATCACTACTTTGTATGTCTGGAAATTATAAAATTATTAAAGTGATAATAACTCTGTTGATGCTAGAAAATAATGAATTTGAGAATTACAATTACATTAACTTAAAGAAAATTACCAGACATAAATGACAACAATAATAATAATGAAATATTACAAACAAAACGAATGATTATACATACACATCTTGCAAAACGTTTTAAATGTATATTTCTGTTTGTTTTTTACTTTATGATGTCGCATCAGCAATTACTTCACTCACTGATCTCTCAAAAATAAAAAATACAAAATCTAAATCCCGAAATTGTAAATGGTAAAAGTGATTATTGGGGAAAAAACTTGCTGCCAGAAAGTAGTGCTTATGGTATGCATTTAACATTAAATATAAACTAGTCTTGATGTATACGCGTTATCAATGTCACAGAAAAAAGTATGCACCTAAGGTGAAATTGATTAAAGAGAGTAAATGGTAAACAATCATAAATTGGATAATTTTATCAGAAATTAGATTGCACAGTCATAACTTCGTTCATATTTTTGCGATATCAAATGATTACGTCACCACAATACGAATCGGATGCCGCCTCCGAAAGTTACTAATAAGGAACGTTTAATAATTCGAATATAATTGCAGGTGAGTGTTATTGTCGTCTTTTAATATGGAAGAATGATTGAATTTCAAGAATATTTGCAAATTTGGAATTGATGCGTATACTGATTAATAAAAGAAAAAATTAATGTAAATACATACCTTTCAAATACAAATTTTGATACAAATTTGTCGTACAATACAGAGTTGTTTTATTTTACAAGAGTGAATTGCTATGACGGATGTTTTTGGAAACATTGTAAGTTAGTCGGTTGTAAGTTTGTTTTATTCCCTAAAGTTACACTTACAATCTTTCTCTTACATTGATATGTAACACTATATGGATATCTACAGGTGTATGAACACACATCTTGCCAACACTCGACACATACAACTTTGAATTTTTTCATCCTAAGAATGTTAAAAGCCAGTCATAACGACGTGCGTACTCACACTTAAGACCTCATGACCAGATTCACGCTACCTTGCTATACTAGTCGTAGAACTTTTGTGATTAATTGACAGAATGAGGTGAAAATTATTCAAAGTCAGACATTCCTCGGTGGTTGATGCCTGCCTGTGTTTCTGTTAATTATCAAAGCTTTCACTTATTGCTCTCCTTAAACGATTTTGATTATCTTCATTCAGACCACAATTATAATGTTCTCATTGTCTTCCTTTTTAGGTTTGTGGAATGAAGCTGGAATGGCGAATGAAATCCGAATTGTGTTGATTGGTAAAACGGGTTCTGGGAAAAGTGCCTCCGGAAACACCTTTTTGGGAGTAGAGTATTTCAAATCAGAAACATCAGGTGTATCTTTAACTCAGAAATGTTCATCTAAAACTGAAAATCGCTTCGGAAAAAAATTAATGGTGGTAGATACCCCTGGTCTATTTGATACAGGAATGAGCAATGAAGAAGTTACAAAGGAAATTGTCAAGTGCATCGCATTGTCTGCTCCCGGTCCACATGCATTTGTCCTGGTTGTTACGCCAAGTAGATTCACGAAGGAGGAACAAGACACAGTCCATTACTTAAGCGAAATATTTGGGCAAGAAATGTACAACTATATGATCGTCCTATTTACTCGGCGGGATGAAATAGAAAGGCAAAATATTAATATACATGAGTTTATTAAGACAAGGACACACCCCATGTTGCAGGATGTGTTACAAAAATGCAGGGGACAAACATTGGCCATCAACAACGTACAAGAAAGGCATATGAGGGAAAAAGATGCAGAAACGTTTAACCAGTTAGTAAATGAAGTTACTAGAAAGAACGGAGGAAGATACTACTCAAATGAAATGTATGAAGAAGCAGAAAAACAACTGGTAAAAAGAATTCAAGAAGTACAACGTCGAAAAGAAGAAGAGAAGGAAAATGAGAAAAGGCAAATAAAGAAAGAAATAGAATTTGAATATCAGGATAAGATTGAAAATATTGAAAGACAAAGGCAAATCACTGAAAGAAAAGAACTTGAATCTCGAGCGAAGGTAAGAGAACTAGAGGAGGAACGATGCATAAGAGAAAGACAGAATGCAAATGAACGCATGTTATTTGAACAAGAACGAGAGATAATGAGCATGGAACGGGCTGCAACGAAGAGGATGGTTCAAGAAGCTGAGGAACGGGCGATTGCTTTGAAAAGACGAATGGAACAAGAAAAAGACGACGAGATAAGGCAGAGCAAGAAAGAAATGGAAACTATTCTACACCAGAAGCTAGAAGCAGAAGCAAAAGAGCGTAAAAAGCAAGAGGAAGAGAAAGAATTACAGCATAAGAGAGATATAGCGGAAGTACAGTCCAAAATGGAACAATTGAAAATTGATCAACAACGGGAGTTGTTATACAAACAAAACGTCAAATTGAATAAAAGGTTTCGAGAAGTTGAGGAAAATGAAGCTGCAATGAGAAGGGAAAGAGCACAGAAAGAGGAAACTGCACTTAAAGAATTGGAATTAAAATACCAAAAAAGAGAACGGCAATTAAGAGAGGAAGTACGAGAGGAGGTCAAAAATGAAGACGAGGGCATATTTTCTTCATTGCGCAACGTTGGAAAAAGTGTTTGGAATACTTTAAAAAGAGGGGCAACGTGGGTTTTTGATACAGTTACCTACCCATTTCGGAGAAATTAGATAGACGGGATAACAAACAATGTATTTAGTTGTGCAGTTACACTTATTTTGATACAAAATTATAAAACAAAAATCATCCGTGAAACACGTTTCTAATACCTTTCAACATTATAAGTATTTGATGTTAGCTACGGTTTCGAGAAAGGATTTCAGAGTTACGAATATCAATTTGTCCGGTAATCCCTGACCAGCTAACCTTCTAATATGATAACTGAACTGGAAACATTTCAAAATAAGTAAAAAATCAACAATAATATTTGGAACTGAAATTAGATGAATACAATACGATTTATTATGCTTTCCATGTTGACATGTGAAAAGCAATGTTGGAGTGTTACAGAAAAATCTGAAACTAAGTTTTATTAGCCCCCTTCCTCATATTCAATCCCCTTTCATCTTGTTTTATTTGTATTGCATTGGGTACAATTAACAAAACATTCGAAATATTGACCAAGCGTATGGATGAGAGTTAAAGAGGATTGATAGTTATAGGAATCTTTCACTAATATGGTGACATCACCGTCTGCCGGTGAAGAGCGACAAAGTTTGCCTATGCTCGGCACTTTTGGCCGTAAAGCAGGGAGGGTTCTTAAACGTACTAACACCTTCTGTGACAGGGGGCCTCGGTTTTTACTGTCACATTCGAAAGACAGAGACGGACAGCCGTGAAGTTGCGCTGCGGGATTTGAACCCGAACCCTTCGATTCGAAGTCGAACACGCTACCCACGCAGCCACGGAGGCCCCCGAAGCCGAATCTCTGAATTCCTTTCATGAATTTTGGCCATACGTTCTATTTATAATACCAATAATCCAGGCTTGCAACCCAATTTGTCTTCTGGGCCCAGTTGTTCATCAACTGGTTAAATTTTAACCCTCGGTTAAAAATTACCGAGGTTTGAAATACAGCCCAGAAATAAACTTTGTTGGGTGAAAAAAATCATTGTTGAGGTTTAATCAAACCTTTGGTCAGACAATCTATCAAATTTCGTAAATTTGATAATTTTTTGAGGCTCAGTTACACTGTTTCTACAAAGCTCGGTTATATTTAAACCTCGGTTAAATTTAACCAACTGTTGAACAACTGGGCCCAGGTCAAAGACCAAACGTCAAAGTCAATCTAGATCTAGTACTTAACATCTGATTTGTTTTCAGCATTGAGAGGCCTGGATCACACAATTCAAACAAATGATTCTCATGAGATATATTTTCCCACTAACCTTGACCCAAGGTCAAAGGTGAGGGTCATTCATAAATGTTGACCTGAAAGTTTATTTTGCCCACACTCTCTTCAGTTTTGAGAGTCATTAATCAGAATGCATACAAAGTAACAAATGACATATGGGTATGCACTGACCCTCATCCATGGTCAATGCCATTTTCGGTTAAGACTCAAATATTTATTCATCTCCAACATCTCTCCTCAGTATTAAATTAACTGGATTATTATTTACTCGAACTTTTACTCATAACACAAGCATGCACTGACATTCACTGAAGGTCAAAGGGCAATGCCATAATGTAATTTTTACTTCAGAGTTTCTTTGCCCTCATATTTTCCCAATATTTTGAGCCCATAATTCATATTAATATTGTTCATGACACAAAAATAACCCTCATAGAAGAAGGCAACATTTTTACTAAACTGCAAGCTAAAAATTGCCTTTGTTAAAGTTTGTCTGGGGGTAATATAAGTTTACTGATTGCGTATTGAAAATTCTGAGAAATGAATTGCATGCACTGAACCCATCCCATGGTGGACTAATTATAACACGGTTGGAATAGTTAGTGTACCGATGATTTTAGAACAGTAAGAAAAGGAGTACTAAATGTGTTGATCGCTGCCATTGTAGAAACTACTTGAATATATTTGAGCATCGGAGAAGGGATTTACCCCTCTAAAACTGTCAAGAATTACAGCAAACCGTTTTTGTAAACAATTTTGGCACTAAATCTTCTTCATTGCTGGTTAAATTTCTTTTTATTATATATTGTAAAATCAAATGATATTACTCTTTGAATCTAAACTATAACTTAACATTTAAACATTTTCAATTTTGCCATCGATTCAGCGCTTTATACGAGCATTATACAGGGTAATCCATAAATCATGTGACCATTTCAAACGCTTTTTCACTATCTACCAAATTTAATGACATGTGCTAGTATGTACAACGTATTCAAAAGTTTTAAAATGAATATAAGATGAGCTACAACAACCTTATTGAAAAACTTTCAAATCATTACCAGATGCTCAGTTTGACATCGCTTCTTAGGAAATACGGCATTGAGTATTTTTCAAAATTATGGTAGTTGCATTCGGTGGGACTGGATTTGCACACTTCTTACCTGACTACTTTTTAAAGTCATGTTTGTTTCTGTCTGAAATTTCTCATGTCCGTTGGATATTTTTTTTCTTCACAGTTCATAAAACCATTGAGGTAGAATGGTGCATCTATGCCGACTTCTGATCGGAGGTCAGAAAGCCAATTTGACAAAACCAAGAAGAATTATATGACGTCATAATGGCATGGGGATATCATGATTTCCCCTTATTTTCCCTATTATAATAAAAATTTAAACATACAGGATCAAAATGTTATGTCCTCAGCATTGTAACCCTCAGGATAAAAAATTATTAGAAATAGGAAACGGTCGCAGAATTATGGATTACCCTGTATTATTTATAATTCGGGATCAACAAAGTAGAATTTTTTGAAACCTTGACAAAGAATCAATTGTAATGAATAATTTATACGTATTCCATAAAACCAAAATCCCAAAGAGATTTACTAAGCTATAAGTCAAAAAGATATTCGATAACTTGCACTGCCTTCTGCTGCCTATCCTTGGACATTGCATTCCGCCGAGACATAATTACAAGGGTGTACATTTCTCAATCTTTAAATGTCCCAATTCATACAGAATTTGTACCTTTTAGTCAACGTCATATACGAAATGTCCAAGTTCCCATTGGAACTGCAAATTAATTTGGTTAAAATTTACCTAAATTATATATTTTGACATGTTGAACACAGTATTATTATTCAAAAACATAGAAGAAACAAGATGTTGATTAAACGTTCAACGGTTTGCTTGAGGTATTTGAATATGAGTGAAAGTATGTTTTCCAAATCTTGAAAATTATTCAGAATTGTGACATTTTTGTTAGAAATTGCAAACATGTGTTCGAAGCATATCAAATAATGCGGTCTGGTCATTCACAACTGTTAAGCGTCAGCGCATCCCTATGCTTCACACCTCTGTTCTGCATTAGCCTTGTTACTGTAGTGATATGATAATATAGATATAATTATTATTATCATGATTGGCAAAAATGATTCGAAATTTGGCAAACGATAGGCAATTTATATTGGGTTATTTTTAAAGCATTGTCTTGCGACATTTGCATAATTGTCATGAGTGAGTATACGGTATCTTTTATGCATCGAAGTTAAGTTTCAGTGGTTTGTACTGCTATATGTTGTTGCTATTACAGCATGAAATGTAGATCTCATTACAATCTTATCAAATAAAATTGAAATCTGTTTTAGGTCTGTCAGGTATATTAATCAATTTTATAGACATCTGTCATCTTAATGATCTAATTGATTCATATATCTCATGAATTAAAATGGTGTTACTTTTTTTTCTATAGAAACCATCTGTATATACCAAAAGCCGAACATACATTTTCTTGGAACATAAAGTTTACTTTTATGACACAATAGTCATTTGCTATTTACTGTTGTAAATTTCCTTGATATTTCCTTAATATTATTTCAAATACTGCAATTTTTTGGGATAATCACAAGGTATAAACAAAACAACTAATTTGACTAATTCCCGTTAAAGGTAACATGTATTCTGGATTAATTTGTACTACCCGTGTTTCATGGCAACCGAACATGCTACTGAACGAATCACTAGTTTTTTTTCGTTATTATAAGAAATAAATACAATCTCTGCATGAGATAAAAAAAAACCGAGATGGGAATGAATGACATTCTGCCTGAATTCACAAAACACATTAAACATGTGCTTTAATATCATTTTGCTTACAAATTATTTGTGCGACCTCTACGTAAACACGTATATAATTTCTTCAATTCTTTTTAAATTAAGACTTCTTCATTAATGTATGCTTAAGGGATTGTCTACGGGAAAATCATGCAACATGAAAAAATAATCGCCGCAAGCAATGTCCGGAATTGCAATTTATTTTGTTTTCTATTGAAGGGTATATTAAAACAATTTTATTTTTTGCATGAATGTGGTGCCCTATGTCTTTACTTTTAGAAATTGTAAATTCTAATTATAGCCACCAGGGATTCCCTGATTCCTATGTATTTCTGTGTAAATTTTGCTTATAAAAATTCTTTGTCAGTGTGTTATTTATTAATATGGTATGAGTCTCTTATAATAAGTTATGTACATTGACATGTTCTTTAACTCGATAAATGACTTATTTGCATTTACATGTATATTGAAGAATGGCTATTTGCCAGCCCTTGTAATTAAGCACTATCCTTCAGTGGTGTGAAACAAGACTATGTTTAGAATTCAATAAGTCGCAAGATAATAAATGTATTATTAAAAAACTTAAGCTTATTATAAGAATAATTTAAGATTATTAGAAGATATAACAATTGATTTTACAACTAAAGAATAAAGAAGGTATGTTGAAAACAATTTACATGTATTTGTTTAATTTTTATAGAACATTTAATTGAAAGATTGAAATTATAAAAGCCTATATATAGCGATATATGACCTACCTTCTGGCTGTCAACGAGGTATTGTATTGAAGCTGGCCGGTTATCGGAGCCGAAATTTTCTCGTACCGAGTTCGAATTTAATCTATAAGGGTTTGAGAAGAACACAATTTGTTTGTGAAACACTGATTCCCAAAGATACATATAGGAAGGAAAGTCACATAGTCAAGGTCACGAGATTAAAAGTTATGATACTCACAGGAATGTCTTGTCACTCCGAATGCACATTTGAAAACTTACAATTCAGAAGTTATGACCAATGTTAAAGTTTTTGCGGACAAAAATACGGACATGCCAAACCCTTATGTCCTGAAACTGTGTTTCTGGTGACTTATAATAGAAACGAATAGATATCCAGTATTTCAGTTTTTAGTAACCTGTAAAAATGAAAATAGTTACATCAAAATATTACATTGATATCTTGTGCCAGATATTTGATTGCCTTATTATATAGTTTTTGTAGTCTGTTGTATGTTGAGGGGTCCTGTGGGATTCCGTGGTAAAAAGACACACTGTGGATAAACACTACATTTTGATTTAGATCGGAAACAATGCGGTTCCTCGATTAATACAAAGAGAAGTTTGCGCTGATCAAATTTTAAAGCCTACACAATTTCATAATTTGAGTAAAATTCTGTATTTATTATTTCTTCATGAAGGAAATAGAATTAAATATTTTGTAGCTTTTTGAAATTTTGAAATACTCTTTGACAATTTTGAGAAAATAATTTTGCAGATGATAAGCCTTACAAAATTCATTTGCAAGAAAAAGATTGTCATTTAGGTAACTAAACACAAAAATTCAAAAATGAATATATTTCATAAATAAGGAACTACCTTGTGTAAGTAGGAAAAATCATCCTTATGTTTATAAATGTCTCTTAGACCTTGACAGTTACACGGGACCATAATTACATTAGTCAATGAAATTATGAATTCACTTGTAAAGGTATTCAGCCAATCTTTTGTAGGTACATTTAAAAGGAAAAGGAATATAAGAGAATAAAAAATCATGAAGACGCGAAGTTTAAGGAAAAGTAAAAAACAAATGGGTAAGTGGAGAGCCCATGAAGCATGATCAATTCCATATTTGAATATTGCTACAGGAAATACTGATGTATATAATGTACCTAGATCAACATTCTTTTATTTGTATATATGAATGTACAAATTTACCATTACAATACAAATATTTCATTCTCTACAGATGAATTAGGAAAACTAGTACTGTTTTAAACACTTGGACAAAATGCTTGTCGATATTAACTAGAACTGTATACATGTTTTAGATAGCTGTGAATCAGGCGCATATAAGTGTGTACATATTGCAATTAACTTAATAAAAAAGGAAGGGGTGGGTTGTACAACACCTACACACACAAATGTACCTAGATGCACCAATGGAAATTGTTTATATAAATTAAGATAATAATTTAAAAAAACACGCTAATGGGGAGGGAGGTGTCAACAACAAATGAAACTTGGCATAGTTTCACAATACTGCAGTTTTATTTCTAGTACTTGTTTTATTTCTAAATAAATCATGTCTGTTATTTATAGGATCCTCACATAGATAGAAAAAAAGTTTGTCTATCATTATAGGAAATGTACTATATTCCTCCTACAGAGAAAATAAACTTTTGTTATTTATATGAGTTGCACAGTATTCCTGAAGTAGGTACATCTCTGAATGTCACAAGAATATGACCGGACTTCACATGGCTAGCAAGGATTCCGACAACAGAGCAGTAACCGCGGTTATTTATACTTTCTTACCGTTGGTAGGCACAGCAAATATTTGACCATCAGTTGACCAAGAGTTTTTCACACATTGTAGTTTTGCACTCTATTTAATAATTCTCTATTTGTATTTGTTAAGACCTCAGCGATCACTATTCCGGAACTTTTCAGCTTCCCGCGATTCTGGATAAAACCATAACGTGTTTTGGTTTTCTGCGTTAATTTGCAGATAATCCGGGGAAGAATTGCATTATTGAAGAATTATTCCGCCAAGAATTGCATTATATTGCAGATAATAGGGCGTTGTCTATTGAAAGTTTCTAGTTTATGAGCAAAGCCAACGTCGGATCTTGAGAAGGGTACTTTGAGATCATTGTTTGTTAACCTGACCACCTTTTCTATGATTTCGTCGTTTCTCTCAGGTTTTGTCTTCAACCACAAATGTTTTCAAACTTTTTTCTGGTCCTGCTATTCTAGATCGTTAAATTTTGTTTTCATGTCATCTATTACATAGCTATCTCTTGTTTGCGAGTCCATTTCACTGGATGAAAAATATGGTTTCAGCTTTCCTGAAACCTTGCGGAA
>JACSZP010009413.1:0-11370 GCA_016161895.1 Pinna nobilis | reverse complement strand
GGTTGGACCAATAGGGGCCATTTTTAGGAACTTTGTCAAATTTCCCTATTTAACTCTATGATGTCGCATACCTAGTCCTGTCCCACCTTTTTCTTGTTTATTACTATCACCTTTTGGGACTTATACCCGTATTTGGTATGTGTGACACGACGTGCCATCATGGCCTGGTTGATTAATATGGTAAATCTGTAAACAACAGATGAGAGATATGTCCCCCTTGTCGCATACCTATCGCGACCTCCCCTTTTCTCGTTTTTGACCATCACCGATTGTGACCTTCTTGTATTCGAAAATTTGCGTGTCATCATGGCCTGGTTGATTGCATGGCAATCTGTGAATAACAGATGAGAGATGTGTCCCCCTTGTCGCATACCAAATCGCGACCTCCCCTTATCTCGTTTGTGGCCATCACCGATTGTGACATTCTTGTATTCGAAAATTTGTGACACGGCGAGTGCCGCGCGCGGAGCAGGAGTTGCTTACTCTTCCGGAGCACCTGAACTCACCCTAGGTTTATGATGGGGGTTCGTGTTACTTATTTTTCGTGTCTTGTTGTGTTGATAGCTGTTTGTGTTGTCTCTTTTTTGTTTGGCCATGATTTCGTCTGCCTTTGGATTTTTGATTTATTGATACCCCTTGGTATCTTCTACAGTCAACTTTTTTTATGCCAGATGACCTGGCTAAGTACAAAACAAATATAGCCGAAAGAATTACAAATTCCTCACCTCGACATGTCAACATGCTTAAACAATACCAATGTGAAAACCTATCGAATTATAAGAAAAGTATTGTATCAAAATGCAAATTTCATTAAAATACAAATTATGCAATTTGTACGGTCATAATTCTCATAAATGAATACATTTGCTATGTTTCACGCGAGACAGCCATGAGATACGAAAAAGTTTGTAATAAGATGCATATCAATGCAGTCCGATGTAGATAGTATCCACAATATACATGTAAGTACATGTATAGTATCTCTCAATCTTTATCAATGTACAATTTTAGGCACTTTATCCACGCCATATTTTATTTGATTAATTTGTGCCGGAGGGTGTCCTTAATAACGATCAATTTACGCAGTTATACTTTACTAACGAATTTAAACATGTTCGGGACCGGTATTCAGATGCGGATACGGATTCGGATACGAATACGTCTCTCAGAAAAATCTCTAGCAATACCGGTTCACGCTGAGTGATATAGAGTTGTCCTTCTTTGCTTGAACTTGGAACTTTGAGTAACATTTCTTGCAAACGTATGATGAGTAAAAAACGGAGTCTCAATATTTATAAGACTAATTAGACACGAAAAGTTGAAAGTTCCTGCAATTAATGAATAAAATGGTTATTCAAGGGTATTCTAATGTCTACTTTCACTTTCTAATTTGTGTCTCACAAAAGGAGGGGTTATAAAATGCATTGTAGAATTAAAAAGGAGGCTGTGAACTAGAATTACATGAAATTCAAGAGAAATTTATAAAAATTGAATAATACATATTATCTGAGATCGTAAATAAGAAAAAAAGGAATAAAAACTTGAGATATCTGATACGTAGAACCATACTTTTCAATATATGCACCCACACTATTGATCATACTAAGAAACGTTTGACCTATTCTTTTTGTTATTCGTACATGTATTTAAACATCTGGACCCAGTTGCACAATAGTTTAAGCCGTAGTTAAATTTAACTATGAACTTATCAGTGGTTAAATTTATGGTTATGATAACACAAAATAAGATTTTTATTAGTAAATTTGTAATTAACTAGCTAAACAACCCTGCAGTAGTATGGAATCATATAGTTTCCATATTACAAGCTAGAATTATTACTTCAAGTTTATGGCTAACTACAAGTTAATTTAACAATGCTTTGTGCAACTGGGTCCTGGCCTACTTAGTAAAGCATAGGAAAGTAGAGTTACTGCTCGTCACTATTGTATGAGATATTTGATATTTGGTAGATTTCAAAAACATGAATAATAATTTGCGCACAAAAGCGTGCACATACATACATACATACATGGAAACACGCACGCACGCACGCACAAATATACAACTGAGCTCGTTGTTGAGTGTTTCATCAGTCGATTAAGGATTTTTAAATGGCTGGTTTTGTTTGTTCAGACGATATGAGAGATAAAATGATAGCATATACAGTTCTTTCTATTCAGCTATATAAGTATTATAAATGAAGAAAACATAAGATAGGGTTTGATCATTTTTGTGTAACTGTTGATATATAAACTGCTTTAAACAGTTGTAAAACAAACTATTCAAATGCGGCACGTCATCAAAGTTATTGAGCTTGTGCTATTGTTGTTTATATTGTTTAAAAAGCAAAAAACATAAAACTCATTGAGCGAAATCAAATTACATGTATATGTAACGGGATCATCAAAAACAAATGATTGGCCTATACTAACCTTAACGGGAATATCATAGAAATAAATACAGCAGATGTCGATTGCATCACGAACCTTATGATGACAGGTTTGGACATAAGAAATAACTATAACACTTGATATTCTAACATAACAGGGAGTGTCGTTACTGTATAAACGCCAAAATCTTCGATCAAATAAATTAAACAATGAAACAAATGAAATATTAAACTTTTGGATAACATTCATGAAAATGAAAACTAGGTCCGGGATGTTGTTGCTTTCAAGATCGCATGTGAGTTTAAGCACTTCAAGCAAAATTATTGTAACCTCTTTCCATATTGTGACCAATGTCGTTGTTTGGCACGCAAAGGCGGATTGAAGGATACAAAATCTGTGTTGTTTTGGGGGGTGTTTTTTTTTTTGTTTTGTTGTTTTGGGGGGTGTTTTTTTTTTTTTTTTTATTCTTGTCGTTGGTTTTGCTTTTCATCTCAGTGTGTCGAATATTGACCGTCTGATTTTTTAAGGAAATGTTATCAGGGCAAAAAAAGTCAATCTTATTCTTAAAGAACGAGCAAGCACAGCTTACGGATATGGATCAAATGTCTCTGGTTTGTTGTTTTGGTTCTGTTTTTTTATTCTGCGGTTGCTTTTCTACTTATTTTACTTTGTTAATTAATTAATTTATTTATTTATTTATTTATTTTTGTTCTTACTTGTTTTAATCGAAAAAAAATTTTGCCTCGGATAAACTCATTGTCGGTTGAGGCTGATTATTATGCAAATTAACTTTAGGAATCGTATACTTAGACAAAGAAATGTTTAAGATAACTATTTAAAGTCAATCAAAGACTTATTATCTATGTAATCACGTCATGTGACCGTTGCCATGACTTAAATTATGTACAACACTAAAAGACATATACTCAACCGATGCCTAGTAGTCCTTATCACTCTTACCAGTAGACAGTAGACAAAAACTATACTCAAAATGGGTGAATGGTCCAATGGTCTATGTGGATGTTTCAACAATATAACATTATGTCTGATCACATATTTAGTTCCTTGCTTCACAGCCGGTAAAAATGCTGAGGCAGTAGGCGATTCTTGTATTTTGGTGGGAGCGTTATACTACTTGTTTCCACTTGTTGGAATTTACCTTTCTGCCAAAGTCAGAGGCAAAATTAGGGAGCAAAAAGGAATTGAGGTACGTTGTTCTTGTACATTATAACTCTAGATTATTAGTCCATTTTAGCTAAGAAACACCCGAGATGATATAAATCTTCCTAATCTGGAACTAAAAGCTGACCGTCCAACTAAAACGTTTGTTTGTCATACTTCAAATCTTAAAGTATATACAATTTGTGATCAAAAACACGCAACGTGATGGTTAAGAATTCTTGAGAGAATTATTGCAGGTTATTTATGCTTATTTGGCTATTTCAATCTTTTGAGAATTTCAAGAAGTATGTAGCTAGTAGATATATCTTTTATTTTTCATTTAAATGTTTCACAACCGTCCAAAAATAATGCGAGTGTCTGGTGTTTTCATATTTCGATATTTGATAGAAATGTAGAGGTTTGCATGAAGCACTTGCTACTGGTTTTCTTTTCTAATAGGGAATGTTGTCACCTTCCACACATTTGGTCCCGTGTCCGTTACGATTTTCAATTGTTTTCCGTGATTAGAATGTTTTTTCTTCAAACCTGTATTATATAGGTCTGGTAGTTCCAAATATCTCTTAGTGTTCGTGACCTATAATTCCTTTGTACAATCTCTCTCTCTCTCTCTCTCTCTCTCTCTCTTTCTCTCTCCCTCTCTGTTTATATAAAACACAGGAAACTATCTTTAATGATCTATGATTTAATAACACATTATTTCGAATGTATCATTGTTGTTACTTTATCTTCCACTTCGTCCAGGTAAGTTCCTGTTTTCCAATGATCAGGCGTTTCTGTTCCAGCTTAACTTGTTTCGATAAAAAAGAAATGGGACATTGAAATACACAAGGGGATTGCTCGTGTCTTTTAATATCAAACTAATTTACCGAAAAAAAAGCATTCACTACAACGAGCATCAGTTGTGTACTCGGATCAAGTAGCGTTATTATACAGATCAGACCGACCTTTCTACAAACAATCCTATTATTAGCACCCAATCATATTCGAAGATTATTGAAGCACCTCCCTAAAAGATTTTTTTTTTATTTCGTTTCTGTTTAAATACCAGATATCAGTAATTGAACAGATACGGTTGTCATTGTTATTCACTAATTGATCAATAGAGGCGAAAAACTTCTTTGTAAATCCTGAATCATGTAAAAACCACATCTATTGTTGAAAACACAGAACTATGGGAACTGACGTCCACAGTGATGAGGTGATTTGTTTCTATTTAGGCCTATTTAAGCTTACCTTTAATGACATGTGGAATCATGTTTCCATAAGATCTGCCTATCTTGGGTTGAGAGAAATAAACAAGTGACCCTCTCCTGGTTTAATATATGAGCATGGTCTACTATTTGAAAGTTTCTTGGTCACACATTCAACATAGTTATTGCTATTAGAGTTGTTTAAAATTTTACATGACAGGTTACATGAATTTTTCAAAACTTGGATCTTCAATACAAAATATACACAGAGAGAGAGAGAGTAAGGGAGAGAGACAGAGAGACGGTCGGGCAGATAGATAGATAGATAGATAGATAGATAGATATAACCGCAAATGGGCGGACAGACAGAGAAACAGACAAGCACTTACAGACAGACAGACAGACAGACATACATACATACATACATACATACATACATACATACATTGTCACACTTAGTTGTCGCATTGCGTGTTTGTACTGGGAACTTAATCTTCACTATAATTGTGATAAGTAACTAAGTTCGTTGCTTGGTATTTCATCAGTTCAATTAAGAATTTCTCGATTGGCTGGTTTTGTTCGTTCAGACTGTATAATTATGAAAAATAAAATGATAGCATATTTAGCTTAGCTCTTTCTATTAAGCAATTTAGATATTATAAATGAAGAAAACACAAGCTAGACTTTGATCCTTCTTGTGCAACTGTTGTTACGAACACTGCTCTAAACAACTGCAAAAACTATTCAAATGCCACACGTCATCAAGGTTATTGAGCTTATGCTATTGTTCTGAATATTGTTTTCATAGTTTTAAACATAAACTCATTGAGCCAAATCAAATTATATGTAAAGGGATCCTCAAAAGCAAATTCATTGTGCACATGGCCTCGGATTTACAATGAAAAAATACCAAGGGATTTCCGATAACCAAAGACCTAATGGACTCAATGTGTAAAACAGTAATAACTATCTTATTGGATCTAAGGGACTGGTAAAACCAGCCACCTGGAACGAAATTCTAACCGACGACCTGAAGAGAAACACACAACAAAGGAGTTATAGAGCTACAACGACTCCCCAAACTTAATATGATAGAAATAGATACATTAGATATCTATTGCATCATAAGTCTGATGATGAGAGGTTTGGAATGATAAGAAATGACAGCCAGGACAATTACTTTTCTAACAGTCCCGAGATTGATCACTGTTAATTACCTTTCCTTTTTTTATGACAGGACAGGGCTTGCGTTTACAGTCATAAGGCCAAAATATTATGATGTAGGCTATTGTAAACTATTCAATAAAATTCATAATTGTTTCCAAATGGATACTTGTACTAGGTCCGGGATTCTTATGTTAGTTTTTTTTCAAGATTACATGCGACTTTAAGCACTTTCAACACAATTATTGTAATCGTTTTCCAAATGTCCAAAGTTAGATTCTAGCACACACAAGCAGATGTATTTTTTTGTATTTCAGTTTACGTAATATTGACCGTCTGCTCTTTTAAGCAGATGTATTTTTTTGTATTTCAGTTTACATTTCAGTTTACGTAGTATTGACCGTCTGATCTTTTAAGCAGATGCATTTTTTTTGTATTTCAGTTTACGTAATATTGACCGTCTGATCTTTTAAGCAGATGCATTTCTTTTGTATTTCAGTTTACGTAATATTGACCGTCTGATCTTTTAAGCAGATGTATTTTTAAGGGTTAACCGACAATCTTATTCCTACAAATTGAGTAAGCACAACGTAAAGAAATAATTTTAATGTCTCTGGTTTGTACGCCTCTTTGTTTTGGGTTTTTTTCATTTTTTTTTTATTCGGGGGAGAAGGTACGTTTCTGTTTAATTTTTTATTACTCATTTTTGCTCTTGCTTTTTTTAAAATAGAACAATCATTTGCCTCAGAGAAACTAATTGTCCGTTAAGACTGATTATTAAGTACGAAAAAGGTCGATTCATTCATTTGAAGTTCCTATTCATAATAATCTTTTAAGACAACAATTTTATTATACACAATAATTTGGGGCTTTTTTCAATTCTCAACTAAAGTATTACCTTCATTTTTGTATGTGTGTTTCTGGGGAAATGTATTTCAAACGTAACCTTGCAAACAAAGAAAGACGATAGACCTTGTAAAACGATTTTACATTGCAATGGCAATGAGTTTAAAAGTAGGAAACGCTATAATTTTTTTATCAAAGGAAAGAATCATAATACTCTGAAGAGGGTGATCTCGACTGTACAATACACAATATAACATTTACTTTAGGAATCGTGTACTTGATCAATAGAATGTTAAAAATAAATGGTAAAAGCCAATCAAAGACTTATTATCTATTCATCACATCATGTGACCGTTGTCATGGCTTAAATTATGTGAAACATCAAAAGACATATACCCAGTCGGTGCCTAGTAGCCCTTATCACTCTTACCAGTAGACAGTAGACAAAAACTATACTCAAAATGGGTGAATGGTCCAATGGTCTATGTGGATGTTTCAACAATGTAACATTATGTCTGATCACATATATAGCTCCTTGCTTCACAGCCGGTAAAAATGCTGAGGCAGTAGGCGATTCTTGTNNATTGAGGTACGTTGTTCTTGTACATTATAACTCTAGATTATTAGTCCATCTTAGCTAAGAAACACCCGAGATGATATAAACCTTCCTAATCTGGAACTAAAAGCTGACAATCCAACTGAAACTTTGTCATACTTCAAATCTTAAAGAATATTCAGTTTGTGATTAAAAAAAAANNAAAAAAAAACGCATTTCCTCTTCGTTCACGTGATTGTTCAGAATTCTTGAGGGAATTATTGCAGGTTGTTTATCTTTATTACGCTATTTCAGTCTTTTGAGAATTTTAAGAATTATCTAGGTAGAAAATATATTTTTTCTTTTTCATTTAAACGTTTCACTAACCTCCTGGAAAAGATGATGCGTTTTCTGGTATTTTCATATTTCGAAATTTAATACAAATATAGAGGTTTCTATCAAGCACTTGGGGCGGGTTTAGTATTCTAACAGAAAATGCTGTCACCTTTCAAACATTTGTTCCCGCCTCTGTTACGATTTTCAATTGTTTTTGTATTTTTGGGATTAGAATGTTTATTTTTTCAAAACCTGTAATATATAGGTCTGTGAGTTCCGAATATCTCTTGGTGTTTTTGAACTTCAATTCATTTATATAAACTCTGTCTGTGTGTGTGTGTGTGTGTGTGTGTGTGTGTGTGTGTGTGTGTTTATATAAAACAGGAAACTATTTTTTATGGTCTGTGAATATCAAACACATTAATTTGAATGAATCATTGTTTTGTCATTACCCCTTCCTCAGGGGGTAAGTTTCTATTTTTCAAAGATCAGATGTTGTAAGAAGTCTCTGCTCCAGCTTAACTTGTGTTAATAAGAAAGGAACATGAGAATATACAAGTGGAATTCCAATTCAAATCGAACTAATTACTGAACGAAATGCATTCATTTCAACGAGCATCAATTGTGTACTCGGATAAAGTATCGTTATTATATTGATCGGATCGACATTTCTACAAACAATCCTTTTATTAGCACCCAATCATATTCGAAGATTATTGCACAACTCCCTAAAAGAAACTCTTTTGTTATTCCGTTACCGTTTAAATACCGGATATCAATTATCGAACAGATATAGTTGATATTTTTACTTACAAATTAATCAATAGGGACCTAAAACTGATTCATGTAAAATATATCCACATATATTCTAAAAGCCGCTAAATCCACATTGATGTCATGATTTGTTTCTTTTTTTATGTCTGATTACCGAAATATTCTCCAAATTTAGGTACTCAGTCTACGGCATTTTAGACACCAGAAATATCATTAGAGTAGTTAAAAATTGGGGAACAGTAGGCCTCTTTAAGCTTACCTTTAATGACATGTGCAATCATGTTTCCATTGGCTCTGCCTATCTTGCGTTGAGAGAAACAAACAAGTGACACTCTCATTGTTTGATATATGAGCATGGTCTATTATTTGAAAGTTTCTTGATCACACATTCAACATAGTTATTGGTATCAGTATTTATTGAAATTTTACATGACAGGTAATCGAAGTTTTCAAGTTTGACGATCGAAGATCTTCAAAACGATAGATAGATAGATAGATAGATAGATAGATAGATTAGACATAAAGACATGTAGGCAGGCAGGCAGATAGATAGACAGATAGATAATCACAGCTGATCGGTCATGGAGACAGACATACAGACGGACAGACAGACGCATACATACATACATACATACATACATACAAGAGATAAAGGACAAATACAGAATGACAGGGCATCTATAACTTCTATCTATCTATCTATCTATATAATCTATCTATAACAACACGCCAATATATTTGGACTCAAACAGTGTCATTGTATCATAGGTTCGAGCCGAGTCTGGCACACTGATAGAATTTGCCTTATTAAACAATGTGCCTTTGTGGAAAGCTTTGTAGGTGCTATGCATGTCATATTTATGTGTCCATGCATGTGGTTTAACCTGGAGTACCCTCTTTAGATGGTAGATTATTTTGTATGTATTCTTTTTTGTTTTCGATTTTCACTCAGATCGATGTTAAATACCATTGTACAATGTCACTTTATCCTTCATTCATTAACATAAGTACATGAACTTAGAAAGTTAACTCTTGTCCATATATAAGTCCTCCATTGTTATCCTCTGCTTAACATCATTGGCGGATACTAAAATTAAGACGCCTACAAATAAGAGTTGAAATCTGCCATCACGTGTTTGTTGCTAAGCAAACTAGGGTAAATTTTCAACTTACCTGTGTTATTTTATCAGTGAATCAGTGTTCTTATTCTTGGTTGGATCGGGAGAAGTACTACTTCCTACACAAAAAATGGGTGAATGGTCGAATGGTCTATGCGGATGCTTCAACAATTGCACACTATGCTTAATTACATACATTGCACCTTGTTACACGGCCGGTAAAAATGCTGAAGCCGTCGGTGACTCCTGTATTATGGTTGGAATCCTTTACTGGCTCATCCCCATTGTCGGAGTTTACTTTTCCGCAGTCACCAGAGGCAAAATTAGAGAACAAAAGGGTATTGAAGTAAGTAAAGTCAAAACGTATTTGAATTAATAATAACAACAATCAAAATGGACTAGTTCACCAGCTTCTTGCAAAATATCATTATTCTGTTTTTAATTGATGAATCAAAGAAGATACTTAAACTGTTATAGGCACACATATGTCATTGTATTATTATTTTATTGCTATGCCCACAATATAGACCCTCACGTCAGCAAATACCTTTACAAAAGTGGGTCACACTGCGCTACCTCCAATAATTCATAGTAACCCAAATCTTCCAGTGACGACGTAAAACTCCTTGTACTTGGTTAGTATAAAGTTACCACTTATTGCTTAGGGCTAAGGTATAATTATACCTTAGGAATTTACAAATTTACCTGTATTCAAAATTAAAATCCTTAAAGGCGAGAGTGTTAAAGCAATAATACAGGTCAACTAAGGATATTCGCCACTCCTAAGATTCTTAAGTGTTTCTTGTCCGATTTATAAACTAAAACAATATTTATAGCCTTCCATTCCTACTGAATGGATAGCACGTCTTATAAAATTTTCTTATAATCCAATGGTAGCGATTTTGCTATAAGAATGGTAAATTCGTGTCAGTGAAACGTTTTTGGTAGGTTTCATTGTTGATCAATGGTCAATGCTTAGTAAACAAGACTCATGGCGCTACAGGAAATCTCTCTCTCTCTCTCTCTCTCTCTCTCTCTCTCTCTCTCTCCAGGTTAGAATATATTTTTTATTCAAGGACATGTATTTGAATTTTATAAATCGACTTACTCTCCATTGAAGATATACAGTAGAGGTAATGACTTAGTTTATTCTTCTCTCAGAAAATTTTCTACCACAATGACCCTACAATAAGAAATGTCCCAGGACTATTCGATCCTGGTATATGTGAAGATATCAAGTTCCAAGTTTCTGTTTTTAAATAAACGAACGTGAGATACACTCTGGTAGGTTGCTCTTAGACGTTAGATTAAGTAGTTGGTGGTTTGACACCAGTAGAGGCTAATATGAATTCTGAGAAATGCATCAATATCCTTGATAAAAACTTATGGCCTTTTATCTCAAATTTATTTGGAAATTTCCTCTAGATTTTGCAAGAGGACAATTACCTTATACACGTATCTCGTCAGACATGTACCTAGAAAACTGAAAACAATATAACCACTCAAATCTGACTTCCCAGTCTTAGGACCTTATTGTCATAGAAAATGTTTGGCAAATGATCAGACTAAAGTTCAGAAAAAATTACACACCCTTCATTCAAAGCCGACCTTGTGAATAGGGTTTGCAACATTCATACAGAGCTTAATCAGACGGTTATTATGGACTTGAACAATTCAATTCAGAAATGAATTTATGCTGTAATGAAGGCCAAGATATTAATAATTAATTACTGAAAGGTAAAACAAGACATTTTGCTTCCTTTTACTTAAAAACATAATCCAGAAACAAAGATATATATATATATATATATATATATATATATATATATATATGT
>JACSZP010009412.1:0-11786 GCA_016161895.1 Pinna nobilis | reverse complement strand
GGTATAGGGCTACCGTAAGGCTCCCATTGGGTCCACGGCAAAGCACTGGTGGGGGTCCAAGGGGGCGCATTTGGGGATCCAGCTTTTATCATCGGGGGAGGGGGGGGGGCAAGAGGCCGGGGGCCTGGATATCCACATTTTTTTTACCGATAGTAGACAATGGGAAATCATAACCTAAAATTTGATGTATAATGACGAAAATAATTGTGATGCTTTATTTTCATTATTATAACGAATAACGATATTAGTTGAAACAAAGTACAAACACAAAAATTTTTGCACGGTTTAAACTTCGATTTGTCTATCTTTCTATTTATTTGTGATAAATTTAAAGTACAAAGAAAGACTCACAGGCGAACAAAGCGAGACGAATTTCTTTTTCTTTTTTTTTTTTTTTTGATATCAAATAAAATGATATTAAATATATGAAATAATTTGCATAACAAATTGGGCGAGCGACAGTTTTGACTATGAGACTATGGCTACAGTTTTGTCCATATCTTTCTATTTTGTGTGTGATACAGTTTGAAGTGCAAAGACTGATGGCTGGCGACCGGAGCGAGCCGAAATTTTCAATATTTTTTTTAAGATACCTACTAGAATTATACATGTTATTAAAGATATGAAATAAATTGCTCAACAAATTCGGCGAGCGAAGCGACCCGGAAATTTTTGGATAGTTTTAACTTTGATTTGTTTTACTAACTATTTTATTTGTGATATAATTTAAAGTACATGTATAAAGAAATGATTGACTGGCGGGCGAAGCGAGCCGAAAATTTATATATATATCATATATGAATGACCATTGGACCCCACCTCTGGCAAATCTCAAGGGGGGGGGGGGTCCGGCCGACTCCCGGCCCCCTCTGTATCCGCGCTTGCTATAAGTCTTCCACTTCCATTTGTCATGCAAGTAAATTTTACAGAAATGAATAATGTTTAAACCAATTCCAGTACGGTCGTTTCGAGTGGTTGCAAAATTTAGCCCCCCCCCCCTTACCTCGCCCTCTTGAATTTGAAAATTTATGATCTGCGCGATCTCTGTTGTCATTCCTCTTTATGAGTTCCACAAAGGAAACACGAGTATATTCATTTATGCATCCCAACAGTATTATAAAATTCCAAAAATAGCAAGGTTGCTTATTTTAACCAGAGACGTATATAACACACGTATATACGTGTGTTATATACGTCTCTGTTTTAACAGGGTTGGATTTTTCTTGCCACAAGTTCGACACTCCCAACCCCGGAAAATTTCGACATCTGGAAAAATACCCTGGATCCGCCCATGGTAGACTCTTCCTAAATAACACAAATGCACAATCGTCAAAACATCTTAGACGACTGTATGATCCGGTTTTCATATCACTAACTTATCCGTTTTTTGTTTCTATATCTATATTCAAGCGTTTTATAAACATTGACAACTAGGAAACAGCGCCGAGATTGAAAACAAGTGGAAAAAGGATAAAATTTACGTAGGTCATACATTGTGAAAATGAAGCTTTCACTGTACAACGAGATTATAGATGTCATTCATAAATTTAGATCAAGAGACTGTCTATCACGTGTCGCCGAGAAATTTCCCGACGTGTCGTTAAAAGCTCTCGGAAGCATCTACGCGCAAGATTACCAAAAGAAGATGAGAAAAACGCATCACATGCATTACAACATGGAAAGCATGGAATCATATTATGCTAAATACCTAAGTGGTGTTCAGAATAATGAAAAACATATACTTCTGCGATTAGCAGATGAAATTGATTTATCACCAGCACTTCTAGCCCGCATGGTTTACGAGCGACACTTGTCACACAGCAAGTACAATGGAGAAAATCCACCCAAAAGTTTTGTCACACGCATGATGAAGGACTCTACTCTTATTGATGATCCGCTTCTTGCGACTGAAGTATACGAATGTACAATAAGTGATAGTCAATACGGGTCATTGGTCGATAATATTAAACATTCTATAGGACACGAGTATGAGGAAAAATTAAAAAGAACATTGGATTGCCTGGGGCTGGCTTACATCGGTGAGGAGCAGATGAGAGTGAGGGGCTATGATAAAACACCAGATATTAAGCTAGAAGTTCCGATATCTGTTGATGGACATGTTGTTAACTGGATTGAGAGTAAAGCGTCTTTTGGTGATGAATACAGCCATAAAGGTTACCTCAAAGACCAGTTTTGGAGCTACTGGAACAGATTTGGACCAGGGATGGTGATTTACTGGTTTGGGTTTATCGATGAACTTGATACAAACAGAGAAAAGGGCATTATGCTACAAGAGGACTTTCCTAGTAATATTGTACGGTTTAATCCCACTGTGAAATGAATTATAAATGTCATTGGTTACCGATTTTCATTTTGGCATGCAAAACAATTGAAGGATGTGTGCTATGTGACTACCAGTGCATGTTTTGTAATAGACCCTAATGCAATAGTGCAATAATACTACATGTATTTGCAATAAAATTAAAAAGGAAACCCATGAATATTTTTTGATTATGTGCGATAGCTAGTAAATGTGCTTGTATACTTTGTACAACGTAGTATCATCTTTCCTATTTTAGCTGACACCTGAGCCAAAGGCTCAAGTAAGCTTTAGTCATATAGAGCAGAGTTTGTTGTCTGAAATCTTTCACATATTTGACGTCTTCAGATCAAGCCACTGCAGGGATTTTAATGCAGGGTTGGAGGAATCATGGACCCCTTATATGTGTTGTGTTTTTTCAGTTGGTTCCAACCAGGGGTGAAAAAGTGGCATGGACAAATGGTCCAGATGGGTTCCATTCATAAATCATATTTTGATTCATCTTTGAGGTTTTTTTCTTTTGGGGGGGGGGTGTCTGTCATTTAAGGACATTTTCAGTCAATGACAATGTCTTTAACCCTTTCAACACCACAGACTGAAATGGATTGGTCTAAGATAATAGAAAAGAGCATACCATTCTAATACTTGGGGTTGAAGGGGTTAATCTCTCCTTATCCTCATATTGCTCAGATGATGAGGGATATACATGTAGCAGGGCTTACCCTGTAGGTGGCCAATTTAGCCATTGACTAATTTTGGGGGAAATTGGCTAAAAATAATTGTAATGGGCTAATTTTCTGGCTAACAATTTTTGCTATTTTGCAAAAGAGGTAGATCTATCTTTTGATTGATCTCATATGTTCAAATAAGTTAGGCCTATCTGTTGAAATATGATATAGCAAAGAACGTCAAGAAATACATGTAAAAGGGAGATGATTCAAAATGTGTAGGTAATAATGCCATATGTGGCTAACAGATGCCAGTCTATGCACCTGTAAATTATCAAAAATATTTCATATACCGGTAAATGTTCATTGGCTAATAAAATTATCCATTGGCTAAAAAAAATCTTGGTTGGCAAAAATTTTTTGCCTAACAATTTTCTGAGTCCAGGGTTAGCCCTCCATGTATCTGGGCCTCTTGTTTCAGACTGCTGTCTTTTAATGTGATTCTCATACCGGTAATGTACAGCATCATGGAAACTCAGTAACTGCCTTACATACGTACCAGTGCCTTGGTCCTGGTACAGGTATGCTTGTGATGGATCATTTTCTACATGTACATGTATATACATTGTATGTGCCCATGCAGTTCTATTAAAAAAAAACATGAACTGGATCTGTAGTTCCATGAGAGATAGCTTGTATCCAGTTTTCATCATCTTATCTGTTTCCATGGCAAAAAAATTTCAAGACTGTTCCACCTAGTCTTACTTGTAGAGTAAGTCATGGAGACCTTAGCCCGCTGAAATGTGAATTGGTTCTGTAATTCCATGAAAGGAATCTAGTGTCCAAATTTCAGCATCTGATCTGAAATCATAGTGAAAAATGTCCAGAAAGCTGTATCACATACTCTTACTTGTTAAGTAGGTCATAGTGACCTGATCCCACTGAAATCATTACTGGATCTGTAACTCCATGAGAAAAAGCTTGTGTCAATAATAGCTTATTATGCTAATATAGCATAAGTCCGGAAAACTACACCCTCAGACAAACAGATGGATGTCCCCATAACATAATATTATACGGCCCATCTTACAATGGGTATTAAGCCACATTTGCATTGCTCTTGTTTAACATTCATTTAGGAAAAAAAAGTCTACTCTACCTGTGTGGCTGCTGACTTACATGTACATATTTGTATTGTATTGTTGTTTAACGTCCCACTCAAGAATATTTCACTTATAAGGAGATGTGTACGTGTGCAGGTGAATGGCGACAAATTTTGCCTATGCTCCGCACTTATGGTTGTAGAGCAGGGAGGGTTCTTTAACGTGACTTATACAGGTATATACATGTACATTTATGTTGACTAGCTGATACAGTTTGACCTCTTAGTCATGTTCTATTAGGTTTTCATTTAACATGACATAGAACAAGTAGACATTAAAAATTTAATCTTTAGTAGACTGATGCATATTCTAACAATGAATCTCACATAAAGAACACGTAAATATCAATGATGTAGGAGTTATTTATTCATTAAAAATATAAAATGTGGATTACAGGAATGATTGGCACATTATGTTGTTAGGTATATAAATCTTTTTTCTAAAACAAGTGAGAGACAATTTCCATATAACAAGTTAATAGAGATAAAAAGCTTAAAGACCATACAAAATAATTAATGTCTTAACATGATAACGACAACAAGAACATAATTCAATGCTTGGTAAAAAAAAAAAGACATTTTTGGTGTGATGTTGGTATGCATTGGAACCCCACGAACAGAGGCAAACAGGTTGATCTCTGATATCCCGTAAGCTTTCAACGTACATGTACATGTACACTGTACAATGTAATCTGCTGCAGCAAATCAGTGATTAAAAAGACTTACAGCCTTATGTGACCTAAACGTGTGCCTCTCAAAATATTTTTTTTCTAATACAATTTCGAGTGAACTGAGAGATGACATGTACCTGTCATATGTACATGTAACTACTGTATACAGGTTTATTTTCGCCCCGTGTTATTTTCACCTTTATGTACTTGCAAACAGTTTCACCATGTTTTAAATTCGCCCAGTCTCGTCATAGCTCTATTCAATGAAGTTATCTTTTTGAATTCACCTAATTTTGAATTCGCCCAATGACGGTGAGGGCGAAAAAAAAGAGGGGACGAAAGTTTCCCAGTATACGGTATTTTGGCATCTTCCCTTGGACAGTCTCGTAACGCAGGTTTCACTGTGCATATAGGCATACATGTGTGGACGCATATGCAAGAATGAAAAGTCTATATACAAATGACTTGTTAACATGAACATTTAATTATTTGGAAGTACCGTAAACTCTTAAAAATCTTCTAGAGGTTTAAACATATCAGTACAAAAAATCACGTGAAGAGATGTTCAGATATTGTAGCATGCATGTAGGCATATGTATTTGTATTTCATCCACTGGAAATACTGGCTTGAAATTTTCATCAAGGAGTTTTATACAACTACTATGTTGGAAATCCTACGATGGCATAGAGGTACATGTATTACCTATGACAAAGCGTACAACCTAATCTAGAATATTCAAATTATATATATAATACTTATATAGCCATCAATAAAAGCCAAATTTAGCAATAGGTTTACTTTAGTTGTCGGGGCCTCCATGGCAGAGTGGTTAGCATGTTCAACTTTGAATCGAAGGGTCCAGGGTTCGAATCCACACAGCAACACGCCGCAGTTGGCCGTCCCTGTCTTTTGGATGGTACAGTAAAAACCGAGGTCCTGTGTCACAGTAGGTGTTGGCACATTAAAGAACCCTCCTTGCCCTACAGCCAGCAGTGCATGCCAAGCATAGGCAAAATTTATTGTCCTTCACAGGCACATGGTGACATCTCCATATGAGTGAAATATTCTTGAGTGTGACGTTTAAGCGACAAAATAACAACAACTTTAGTTGTCAGGTGATAGTTTCGCATCACATGTAAATAAAATGCTTTAGTAAATAAAATTTACACACAAAATGTAAAGATATGCCCAATACTCACTTCATTTCTATGATGTGCATTCAGGCATTCTATAAAGATGACATAAATTCAACAGCACCTATTGAACAGTTAACCTTTTCAACAGCACAAACTGAAATGGACTGGTCTAAGACATAGAAAGGAGCGTACCATTTTGATTCTTGGGGTTGAAATGGTTAAGTGGCAACATTTTGCTTATAGTTATACATGTATGTATATGTTTAAACCTCTAGAAAATATGGTAAGTGTTGCAACCTTTGTGTATTGATTCAGTGCTTTCAATGGAATATTAATACAATGTAGATGATGGAGATTCGTGTCCTCAGCTGAGACACTTGTGGTAGATGTTCCCCTGAAAAGACTCGTACAAACTCGTCATAATTGTTATACTTGTACCTGTAAGGTTCTGAGGCTCTTGATGATAAAGTGGAAAGAAGCTATACATGTATATGCATACAGTGGTACCTCATAAAACAACCCCCTCCCATCCCCTTTAATTCTTCATGCATATCACAATGTATATATATACTGTGTTTTCTTAAGTCATTATGGTAAATGTTCCCCTTATAAGACTTGTACAAACTCATTTTATACCTTTACAGTACGGAGGCTCTCCATGATAAAGGGGAAAGAAGCTTTATACGTGCATGTAGTAATACTCCACCAAACAACCCCTCCCTTCCCCCGTTAATTCTATATCACAATGTTCATATACATGTATACTTTGTTTTCTCAAGTCATGAATTCTGGTAAAGATGTTTATTTCTACTGAAAAAGTAACTGTTAACATAAAAATGCCTGCAACAAATTGGGTTGTTTTAATAAACAAAGGATTATCGCTCTATTCCCTTAGGAGCGCCATCGTTTCTTAATAGTCAAGTGCTCACCTTTAGACCGTAACGTCAAAGGTTACTTCCTCTGCAGAGGCAGCTGGCATTTCCTGTCCTTCGAATGAAAAAATCAAGACAGCTTTTAACGTTATTGTACTTGCATCATTTTTCCAAGTACAGTTAACCCAGTAATCAGAGACCACCTAACTTAAGGTCGAGATGTCCTCAGTAAATACAGTGCCACATTGCCTAAAGACCATCTCACTTAGGAGACCACATCACTAAGTCTGACCACTAAATACCATAAAAATTCAGTCTGTTTATCACTGTTCAAGTCTATCTCGACCTCACTCAGGAGACCAGCTCACTAAATAGACCAGTTTTAGCCAGTCACTTGGGTGGTATTACTGTACATGTAAATCCAGAAATTTTCGCGGAACTTTATTTTGGCGAATAAATAGACAGGTACTTATTCGCTACCGGTATACTATATTTTCGCGCGTGTGCATGTCAGTTTAAAAGTTAATATTGTAAGATGCATTTGAATGTCAAATTTGTATTTTTAGCGAGAACTTTATTTTTGCATGTACAATGTATGTGTTCTCGCGTAAATACGCGAAAATAAAATTGTCGCGAATAATACCGGATTTACAGTAATAGTGAGGTTTGTAATGTACATGTAGTTTATCAAGACAGGTTCTGCTCTGTACATGCACTTATATACAATGTACATGTGGTTTAACCTATCATGAGAGACCACAGTCATTGGAGCACCACCTGACTAAGAGGACCACATGTCTTTGACAACATCGGTGGTCTCTCATGACAGGTTCTACTGTATAGAGATTTGATGTAGATGACAGGTACAAATCTTAAATTTCCACTATTTTGATACATTTTTATATTGCACAAAGAGTAGATGATGTATCTGTATCATGGATGATACATTTATATGTACATTTGTATCATTTAGATGAAGACCCTAAGTTACATGTATATCAACATGCATGTACCATGTACAGGTGCAAACAAAGAACTCTACAATACAAAGGGGAATAACTCTAAGCACCCCAAAATTTCTAAGCACCGGTGAAGTTAAATGTATTGTTTTGTATTAACTATTAAAAATAATTCTAGAATAAAATAAACATTACATTAAAAAAAAACAAACAAATTAAACGAATCTTCCGGGAGATGTAAGTATGCTACAAATAATATGTGCAATATGAAATAGACATATCAAGTCATGAAACGGACATCTTATCTTAAATAGTGACACGTATACGGTACTGTATAAGTAAGTGTGCATGTAGATGTTGATGATTAAAAAATAAGCACTGGTTAATTTTTAAATTGCTATGACTGTATACAGATATTTGATATTTTATTTTTCAAATGTTTTGACTCAAGGAAGTTTATCAACCACCATTCGGTATGGTATTGTTTTTTTAACATCCCACTCAAGAATATTTCACTCATATGGAGACATCACCGTGAGCCGGTGAAAGGCTACAAATTTTGCCTATGCTCGGCACTGCTGGCCGTAGAGCAGGGAGGGTTCTTTAACGTGCCAACACCTACTGTGACACGAGACCTCGGTTTTTACTGTCTCATCCGAAAGACAAGGACGGCCATCCGTTAAGTTTAGATGCAGCTGCATAGTTAACCCTTTCAACCCCTTTAATGTTGGGTCCTGAGTAAAATTACAATTCTTTTTCATTTTATGAAGATTAGATAATTTTTCCTCCTTTTACAAAATGTACATACTTAGAGCAAAATGAATTATTTAGTATGATGACAAATGTATTTTGATTTGAAACCTAAATTAATTAAATACAAATTAAAAGATATTAAAAAAAAATAACTGATTTTGTCAATTTTTAAAAAAATTCTGATGTACAATGTACATATGCATTGAAAAATGCTTGCATGTTCATGGAATATAAATGAGAAATAATCATAGGCAAAATGAAAGTAAATATTTCAACAAGACTCTAATATAATGAAAACAATCTGCATAGAAATTTTGTAACAAAATTAATACAAGTGTTTTAGAATATCTAAAATGTGTACCTACATATGATACATATACACTGTATATATAAAAAGTATTATACATCAAGGGACAGGCATAGTGGAACCTCACTATTAACCCTTTTACCCCGAAATATCAAAGTAGTATGTTCTTTTCTTTTGTGTTGGACCAGTTTATTACAGTCTACAGGGGTGAAAGGGTTAACACCATCTAAGTAATGAACAAAAACTGACCTGATTTGTCAGGTGGTGCTTTTTATGAGGTTTGAGTAACTTAGAATAATGAATATAGACAAAATTTGATTATCTTTAACCCTTTCAGTACCGCAAGTCATAATGGAATGGTCTTAGTCAATAGGAAAGAACATACCATTTTTATTCTTAGGGTTGAAAGGGTTAATGCAAGGTGGTCATCTATCTTAGATGGTTTGAAAGACGAGGTCCCACTGTACTTAATACTACATGGTATGTAAAGGGAGACAATTCAACATCAAAATATTTACAAAGCAACAAGAAATGTATGATGAGTTTCTTCTTGAAACTGTAGATTATTCAATTTAATTCATATACATGTACATGTTTAGATCATACATTATCCAATAAGTGTATCATAATGTTATAGGTTTCTGATGATCTATGGACTGTTCCAAAGCTCTGATGTTTACGGAATCAAATTCCTTTCTTGGTTCAAAATTCCCCATAGTACTGTATGGAATCCATGGTTAAATATCCCGGATAACTTGACAGAATATTGAGGTTGTCTTTTCAAATTCAAAGCCTTGTCATGCGCGGATCAGGAATTTTTTTTCCAGGGGGGTGTCCAACTTTACCAAGGGGGGTGGGGGTTTCCAACTTGTGGTAAGGAAAAACCCATCCCTGTTAAAATGAGAATCTAAGTATAATTGACCAATGATAGTACCTGTATATATTTTGCCAATTCAAGTGGGGGGCTGGGCCCCTTTGACCCCTTTGACCCCCCCCCCTCCCCTCTAGATCTGCACATGCTTGCCTACATTACAAAAGAAAAAAAACAATCGCATAAAACTTAAAAAAGATGTTTTGGATGAGGCTTTATTCTACAATTTCTCACTAGAAGTTATACTTTCATTCCTTCAAGAAAAACAGTGCAGCTTGCCAATTAAAACTGTTCAAGTGTAATTTATTTAATTAATTTATTTAATTCATTTCACTTAACCCNNCCCCCCCCCCCCCCCCCCCCCCCCTCTGAAGCTAACCGTGCTTCCAGAATTCTGGCTAGTTAACCTAAGGTATTTAGTCATAGGTGTAATCATCATGGGAACAGAGGAATGGGGACCATCATTGAATTGTCATGATTTATCACATATATATGAATCAGTAACGGAATTGTGCATTGGAATCAGAGGGAGACATATTGAAATTCTACGGAGACAATTTTCACAGACTTGAGACAACATAGTCATGTTATGAAAATTGACAAAAATAATTATAAAGCGATGAAATGAAAGGAATTTACAGTACAGTATATTTTTATACATCATGTTTATAAGTTTTGAGACCAAAGGTACATGTAAGAAGTTACAAAATGGCTCTCATGCACACAAATAATTCTTGGTATTCAAACATAAACTAATATGATTATATGTATGGCTGAGCAAAAATGCTCATTTTTCAAAGACACCCAATTTTGCAACATTGTTGTCAGTGAGTTGAGTATATTCTTACAGCACAATTTGTCTCTTACTGTATTTACCTGTCACCTTACATTTAAACTCAATGTTAACTAGCAGCTTTCAGGTAAAAGAGTTGACATTAAAACTGAATGAATTTGAATTGAGAATTTTGGGTTTTAAAAATGGTCACATGATAAATCATAAACTGACTGGTCATGGATGACATCAGGTTATATCAGTTCACAGAAACTTGATACTAAACTAGGCTTGGCCTCAGTCAAAATGAAATGTTTCTTTGAACTAATAAATCCCTTCATCACCCTTAACCATAATGGAGTCATCATGATTGCATACATGTAATATACATGTACATGCACATCTGTAAGTATGATATTATAATGCTATAGTATAAAATATCTTTAGTTAGAAGTGTAAATATTCATGCAGCCGAAATAATTTACAAAAAGTTATCATTATTAAAAATGTATTTAATGCACTATACCCATTTAAAATCTACATGTAGCCTATGCATTGATTTAGTAATTTACTGGTACAGTATTTAATGCAATAAGCACCCAGCATGATTAAAGAATCGAAATTGCTGACACTCAGGGGCAACGGAAAGTAATCTTGACAATATAGGTCTATAATCACTAGTAAACACAGATACATATACGTAATTCTTCTACATTGTAGTTATTTCTCTGGGACCCTATTCATGAAATGAAATGTGTTAAACTCATTTACAAAGTATGCTGTAATTCCACAACTGCAGAGTTTACGGGCCTTTTACGGAAAGTTTACACGTTAACATTTATGAAAGTCTTACTTGTAATTCGTATTCACAAAGCAGTAAAATTCTATCATAATCTTTAACGTAGATATCCCGAATAGCTTACATCTAGGAATTTTCACCTTTTATTCAGAATGCAGAATTGTGTTTTGTGGGACAATTTCTGCAAAGTTTACAAATGTGATAAGTTTATGGATGTTTTGTGAATATAAGGTCCTTGGTCATTTTCTTGTATCTATAATCTGCTGTTGGGGGCTAAAGATGGAATCTGTCACTCAGAATCACCTCCCCATCTACCGATACAAAAACGTTCTCGATCAGGCATAATAAAGGTTACTAAATCAGACTTGGATGGGTCACCTGTCTAAAGGGATATTGACCCTTACTGGATCCACTATGGTGTGTATGTAAAATGCCTTCTTTGCTAAAAGAAGACTTAGATCTAGCCCTTCTCAGCTCAACTATTGAAGCTAGGTT